>JAGQEM010000067.1:0-121001 GCA_019202945.1 Corynespora olivacea
TATTATAATATATTATTATAGTATTAAGTAATCGCTTAGTAAAGATAGATTTTCATAGTAGGGTGACCCGCTTACTGATGTGACCCGCTTAGTGATTCAACACGTTACTGTCGTGCGCAGCTTACTGATCAAACACGTTACGCTAAAACAAAGGGGCGGAGCCTCAATAGGCAGCTGACCAATGAGAGCTCTTAGATTGCGAGCCGACCAATGAATGGCTACTCGCTTATATTTTCGGCAGGAGTCCGACAGTGGTCACATCGGGGTACAACCTTGTCTCTTCTCTCTTCTCTCTTCCCTCTCGCGCTCAAAAAAAAACTCTCTAAATGCCAAACCTAGATTTTATGCCTCACAACGTTGCCATGGTAAAAGCGGTGAAAGGTACCGTAGCCACGAGCCAAACGTCATGCAAAAGCCAAAAGCAACCGAGACGTAAGACTAAAACGGGCTGTCGGACGTGCAAGTAGGACCATTAATCACCCCTGGATTCATCGTATTGATTGGTTCTAGGAAGCGAAAAGTCAAATGCGATGAAGGCTGGCCAGCCTGCCGCTGTTGCGTCTCCACCGGACGAGTGTGCGACGGCTACGGCATCTGGGGCGGAGGCGGCAATCGATATGAGCAACGCGCCTACAGTAATACCCAAGCGGATGTTACCAAAATAAACATCGACACTATTCTGCCGTCACCTAAGCTGCTGATCCGTAAAATGCCATCAGGCGGTTATATGAGCTGTGCCAGCTCGGAAGAGCAATCATACTTTGATTTCTTTCACCACTGCACGACCTCCAAGCTCTCAGTCATTTTTGGACCCAGTTTCCAGAACTCGGTCTTGCTGCAGATTGGCGTCAGCCAACCTGCAGTGCTGCATGCGATATTGGCGCTTAGCGCTTGCCATAAGCGAAAGAAGACCAGCAGCTTCTCAAGGAATAGGTCGTGTACGCTACCAGATCAGACGGAGCAATTTGTCTTGAAACAATGCAGCAAAGCGATCCAACATCTCCAGCCTCGACGTTTACCCGATGGAAGCAGCGCATTGCGCACAGCGCTGATAGCCTGTCTAATCTTCGTATACATTGAGTTCATTCGCGGCGACTATCCGACAGGATACAAACATCTCCAATGCGGTCTAAAGCTCCTGCAAGACATGAAACATGAGCCAAAGCCTAAAGCTAAGGTGGCGCTCAACGATGAGCAGTTATCATGGCTAGATGGTACCTTGGACGGTAGCTTAACCTTTGCATTTGAGCGATCACACCTCCTCGTCGCCTACGCCAGTCGATATGCTCCACAAAATATTTGCCCCCCTCCAGATCTTCTCTCCAATCTCCCGACTCTCAAATACAACACAATCGACGAAGCGCAGTTCTTCCTGAGAGAAATCTTTCGTGGAGCCAAAGATGCTACAGGGGAGTTATATCACTCGCCTATATCTCCTGAAGACTGGCCGATTGGACATCGAGAGGTACTAACCTCCGATCAATATCTCGTACGAGGCAGTCTCGATTCCTGGCTACGGACTTATGACACCACCGTCGCGGAGTTGAGCGAGAACAGTAAAGTGGAAGAGGTTCGGCGCTATGAAATCCTTCGAGTTTACTACGTCATGGCGACTATCGTAACAGCAACATGTTTGTCTGTACACAAACAGATGGTCTATGATGAGCACATGTCCAGCTTTCTTGCCATAATCCTTCAGTCGACAAAGCTGCTGGATGCGGGTGAACGACTTGAAGTGTTAGGGAAGAGTGAACAGATGGGCTTCCTGGTTGAGCAGGAAGGAACATTATCTGACTTGGGGTGGATATCACCGCTGTATTACACAGCGCTCAAGTGTCGCAACCACCGTATCAGGACGGAAGCCATAAAACTTCTGAGGTTGCTTTATCGTAGTGAGCAGTGTCGAGAATTCCTCCACCTTGCTCGTATTGCTGAAGAAGTTATGCATCTTGAGGAGGAAGACTTTTTCAAAGGGACAGGTGAGATTGAGAAGGTAGGGGCATTGTCAAGCTGGAAAGACTTGTATGAAAGCACACCGTTGCCCGAGAAAAGAAGGATAGAGCAGGTAGATGCAACATTATATAAGAATGACTCGGGGAACATCGAACTAGTATGTAAACGTAGGAGCCACGCTGGTTGGGACATCGTGCGTCGAGTGTACGACAACACGACTGAACGATGGGCGGATTTGGCTGGAGATGAGTTCTAGAAGTAATCACACTCGAGGGGGGTACTCAATTCATTTCGAGTTCAATTACGGAGCGCCCGAAAGAGATAGCGGCGTTTCTGTGTGTAATATCATGATGCATTTCGTCGGATTTGGGACGATATGATTGGTCAGATTAGTCTGTACTCAACCCAACTGACATCCTTCTTTGCAGGACTTGCCCTTCGTTGTGCTAAGTCGTGTCGATTTATTCCACTTTCTCGGATACGAGCCACCTTGATTGGCCCAACACTCATATGTCTGTAAGATCGGCATTACATAGTCGAAGATATAAAAGGACGCGATCGTTTCAACGACGCATTTTAAAACCACACTCATCCTTCTCTCCCATCCAAACCTTATCGCTCAATTAAGCCTGGTCCTCTACCAAGAAACTCTGCCTCATTCTTAGCTCTAGTCATGTCAGCCCTATGGGATATTTTCAAAGCACTCTTCAATAAAGCAGACGCCAGCTTCGATCCGGCGCGCGATATTCCCTCTCTAAGAGGTAAAGTCGTCCTCGTCACTGGCGCAAATACAGGTATCGGGAAGCAGACGGCGCTCGAACTTGCCAAACACAACCCCGCGCAGGTATGGATCGGTGCGCGGAACCTGCACACAGGGAAGCAGGCAGTATCTGATATAGAAGCTGTTGCTTCGCCGGGCACAGCTGTGAAGCTTTTGGAGGTGGACCTCATGTCGTTCAATTCTGTGAAGGCTGCTGCTAAGAAAATAGTAACGGAATCTGAGAGGTTGGATATCCTGGTGCTGAATGCGGGTATCATGGGAGGACAGCCGGGAGTGACGGAAGATGGATACGAGAAACAGTTTGGAACAAACCGTGAGTGTAGCTATCGGTTAATACATGAGAACAAAATGCTGACATGGGATCGTTCGCATTAGACATGGGTCATGCGCTCTTACTGAAACTCCTGACGCCCCGACTGCTTGAGACGGCGAACCTCCCGAACAACGATACGAAACCACGCATCGTAATACTTTCTTCCCAAGGTCACAGAGCTGGTGTCATTCCTAAGACAGGCATTGACTTCGCTACTGTCAAGACAGAGCAGTCGCAGTTCTCGGGCATCACCAAGTACTGCCAGTCGAAACTCGCCAACGCCGTCTACGCCGCACCGATTGCTAAGCAATATCCTCAACTTGTTACAGCGGTTGTAAATCCAGGAGAGGTGGCAACAGGCTTGTTTAACAAAGGGACCAACGGTGGTGGATGGGCCATCACATTGTTGGCAAGAGTCGTTGCTCCTTTGCTAACGAAGCCGGTGCAGGAAGGCTGCAAGAACAGTCTTTGGTGTGCTACAAGCAAGGATGTGAAGAGCGGGAGGTATTACAGTCCGGTTGGAAAGAAGGATACCGAGAGTGATAATGTCAAGGAGGGGAAGCTCGGAGAGAGGCTATGGGAATGGACTGAGAGTGAGCTCGAAGGCCACAATCTGTAAAAGCTGAAACGTTCCGAGGCCATGTTTGATGGGAGAGGTTAGTGACCCTCCTCCCCAAGCCACAATTGTTGATTTCTGGTGTTGTACTACAGGACTAAGGCGCTATTAATCTAACTGGGCTATACTGAGTAACAGGAGAGCTGAGCGATGAGATAGCAAAAGGATAGTATTTATTTCAAGATAAGACAAATCCTCAAGGGACGCTCAGAGCTCAGTGCGCGACTATGTATCCTATATGTCACGTGACCGTATGAGGCCGGTGAGGCTCCAGGCAGGTCGCGGATATATACTAATATAGATAGGTATGATAATAGCCCCCATCTTTGGCCGTTGGCAATCACCACCAAGGCTGCTGAATCCTGTCGATTGAAGGAGGTGATATTAGACCGAGCTGAAAAATTGGATTGATAACAGACTTGGCATACCTGCGATAGTAACTGTGACATCGGCGACACGAGATGAGGAGCGCCGCGGAGGTTCAAAGAGATGCCTTAATGCAACAGTGTTAGTCTTGTCGTGGAGAGGAGTGACGTACATGAGTAAAAAAAAAGGTATCGATAAGGTAGCGCCTCGTTCCTAAGATGAGACGGCGCGGGTAACCCGATATCATCTTAGCACCCCTGGAAACACCAGTTGACGCGTCCTCCTTAACCCCCGAATACGTCCAAAGCTCCATCGTTCCCGGCGTTTTTTTTCAGGCGATTAATTTCGACTTACTTGACATGGAAACTACTCCATCCTCTCATCTATGGGTCACGACTCAGCTGGTCGGAACTTCCAGAGTGAGATATAGCCACGTGCAGCTTACAAATCGCCTTGGAGCAGGCAGACTGTCATGTCATTGACATGGCATTCTCCCCGCCTTCGAATGCTTTACCTAAATGGGGCAAATGCGCGGCTTTGTACAACAGTAAGAGTACTATGGAACGAGCTGAATTGCATACTGTGCACGCCGGGAAGAGAATAATCTCTCGCTTCCCGTTAGGTATCCCTGTACACTCATGATAAGCTGTTAATCTCCATGTCAACCTCCACACTACACCCGCAATAGCTTGCCACTACTGCAATCCATCTCGAATACAGCGAACGCCCGGCCGAGGACAGCCGCCTTGCGGGCAGATACCCCATCTTTGATTGTACAGTTAAACTGGTTTCTCATCACTATAACGTGAGCAGGCGCTTATCGTCACTATCCTGTCTGGGTCTCACGTAACAAATTTCTACACGAAATTTCTGTAAGCGTTTCGCGCCCTATTTCTCGACAGATGCTGGAATAGGTCCGATGACCCTTCCTAGTCAACGATAACATCCGAAGAATAGAGAAAAAGTAATAATCCTATAAAAGATGTAGTCTTCCAGAGCACAACACGCATCGCTACCTCCTCCATCAATCTACTTCAACACTTCGGTGGGATTGACATCCATTCAAAATGAAGGGTTTTGTTGCAGTTGCGTCTGCGGCACTCACTTTGGCCAGCGGAGCCTCTTCCAGTCCTCTGGCTGATCACTCCAACGTCATCTTCTTCAAGCCCGCCACCGTCACTACCGATTCCGTACACAACATCCATGTAAGCTACGACAACGATGCCTTCGAGGGTGATGTCCGCGTTGTTTACGGCTCTTGCGACATGAAAGGTGCCCCCCAAATGCATCATGAAGTTGGTTCAACAACTTTGCGTCGATCGCTAAGACCTGGTACGTGACTCAAGGGGGGGATCTTTCGCAACTCACGTGGCGCAGTATTCGAGAGACATTTTTGAAAGAAATTTGCTGACTCAAGTCTCTTACATAGAGCGCTTTGTATGGGTAGTGCCCGAGGATACAGTGCATGGAGGTTGCTTACACGCTTATTCTGGATCTTCACGCATCGGACGGTCTGCGCCTATCACCGTGAAGCAGAACTTTAGGAAGCGAGAAGACATCTCCGCTATCGCAGATGCATCAGGCCCATGGTTCGATGGTGTTGCTTACATGCAATCTAAGCAGAACAACGCTTCATTCGTGGCCCAGGCTAAGAGCAAGAAGATTGCCATCGTTGGCGGGGGAATGTCCGGGCTCCTGACCAGTCTCCTCCTTGAATCTGTTGGTATTCACGACTGGCACATCACCGAATCTTCTCAGCGAATCGGTGGACGTATCAGGACGAAATATCTGAACTCAAGCTCGCCTGATCAGTATCAATACCAGGAGATGGGACCTATGCGATTCCCGGTCTCCGTCAAGTATGCAGATACGAACGAGACCCTGGACATTCAGGACCACAAGATGGTCTTCCAGCTTGGCGCTACCCTTAATGAGTTGAACGGCAACAAGAGTGACATCGCCGTCAACTTTATCCCCTGGATTCAATCGTCTCCGAATGTTCCGGCAAACTCGAATGGTTACCGACTTCCCAATGGACGCATCCCGTCTGCCGCTCAAATCAAGGCCAACTCATCTTTGGTACTTCCTGCTGCTGAGTTCTCTGATTCTAAAGCAGCAGAACTGGCGGAGGAGAAATTCGATGCCTTCGAGAACGTCACGCCTGAGAAGCTTCGTAACATCTCGACCAACATTTACAGGGCGCACAAGCAAGCCATTGCGGACGGAATGTTTCAGTGGTCAGAAGCCGCCTATCTCAAGTATTATCTGAACCAGACTGCAGACATCGTAGATTACGTCGCGGGTTCCGGAGACAATAGTCCACTATGGATGTACGATAGCGTCTACTTCTCTGCGACAACATGGCGAACCATCGATAAGGGTCTTGAGTCACTTCCGCGAGCCTTTTACCCCCTTGTCAAGGATAAACTTACTCTTGGTCGTAAAATTGATGGATTAGTGCACGACGAGAAGACTGGCAAAGTATCCATCACATGGCGCAACGATCCTTTTGATAAGGAGCCCGAGAGCGAAGAGTATGACTACGCTGTAGTTGCAGCACCATTCTCCAAAGTACGACTCTGGAGCCTTCCCAAGTACTCTTCGTTACTTTCTCGCGCTATCAGCACAATGAACTACGAGCAGTCCTGCAAGGTTGCTCTTCACTACAAGACTCGATTCTGGGAACACCTCGATCCTCCCATCATCGGAGGCTGTGGGACGACAGATATTGCCGGCATCGGATCCGTTTGCTACCCCTCATACAAGATCAACTCTTCGCTCCCCGGCGTGATCCTCGCTTCGTATAACTCGGGTACACCGGCACGATCCCTCGCAGCGCTCAGCACCGCTGACCACGTCGGCATGACACAACGCGCCATGGTTGAGGTTCACGGCGATATTGCCAACGAACAATTTACCGGCTCATTTGAACGCCAGTGTTGGGAGGTCGATGAGCACCAAGCCGGGGCTTGGGCCGATCCGCTCGTAGGCCAACAGGATCTCTACCTCCCAGCCTACTACAAAACTGAGTTCAACACTATTTTTATTGGTGAACACACGAGCTACACACATGCCTGGATCTTCTCTGCCCTTGACTCGGCTGTCCGTGGTACGACACAGCTTCTGCTAGACATGGGCTTGGTGGATGAGGCGAAGCAAGTGGTGGAAACTTGGATGGGTAGATGGATTCACATTTGAGTGAACGCTACAGTAGCGATAGATAACGGTGAAGGAAACAGTTACGTAATGACGAAATCTTATGATCTTACTTATGTAAACTTCGTAAAGGTCACCCTGGTACCCTGAAGATGGCGATACATGTCTAAAAGCATGAGTAGATGTGCGTTCTACGCGTGTTTCATGTGATCATGCGTAAGAAGTGATGCTTTTTTTCTCGGTGACGACATTGTGACTTTCTACGTACACGTCGAATGACCATGTTGCGTCACAAGCAGAAGCAAGAGCATTATTAAGAGGCGGATTGAAAGAATCAAGAGAAAGAACTCCGGAGGCAGACACCTCTACTTCGGGAGAGAAATTCCCTACGAGTAACTATTCCGTTGACCTGGCTTTTCTTACAACCAAGAAGACCTCCCCTCTGAGTACAAGCTTTTATCTATTAGTGGTTTGAGTAACGAACCTCACAAAAATTCACACATGCGATTAAGCAAAGCCGCTAGCTCTATGGTTGTAACACCACCGGCTTACCTCTGTTTGGCACAGAGGATTTTTTCATGTGAATAACGCCCTCAATACTGATAACTATAGAATGACTTAGGGCTAGACCCCCTTCAGCCTCAAATATCGTCATGACCCCCCCCCCCCCCCAAGCGCTGTAAAGTACGTCCTCTTAGCCTCCGCGTATATCGTAGACCAGACTCGTCTAATTAATCCCTTTACTAGTACCGATTGATGCAAATTTCGACGTCCAAAGCTCATCCTTTTTCCAGCGCCATAATCAGTTGCCCTCGCCAGATGAAGTCCGCTCGCAAGCACGTGCTCAATATCTTGCCGGCGCTCAGTGGGGAGACAAGAGAAGAGATGTTTCAATTGGCTACAATGCACGTCCTAGCCCTGCTGTATTTGAGTCTATAGACCTATTTGTTAAATGGGGAAGCGATATGAGAGTTGCTGAAGGTCAAGCTCTGTATGCAATTTGACACTACCTGGACAGCACCGTACCAGTCCCTGAAATATATGGAAGCAATAAGTGGACGGACGTTAGAACAAACCTGGCCAGATATCGAGGAAATTGACCGCGTCCGCATTTGCTCTGAGCTCCGGACCGTTCTCGACAACGTACGCCAGCTCAAACAATCCCTGAGTGATTTCTTCATTGGTAAGTAGCTAACACTGCTCAATTTATTAATATGACTATTGGTACTCATATCATATATTTAGGCAGCATCACGCAGGGTCCTCTCTACGACAGAGCTATCAGCGATCAATATATGGCTGAAGCCGGGCCATTCGTCTCTGTTAAAGAACTCCACGATTGGTTCAGCTCTTTATACAAGCGACGGGTGCCTGATCCTGAAAATATACCAGACCCCTTCCGCCAAGATCTTCCTGACAACAGCGAATAGTGTTCACACATGGAGACCTGTATCCTAGCAATATCATTCTCTCATTGGCTCATCCAGTTAGGATTGTTGCAGTCGTAGACTGGGAGCAAGCGGGCTGGCTACCAGCCTACTGGGAAGATCGCAAGGCTCACTTCACATGCATCTCCAGCGAATGGTCTGAGAAATATCTACCAATGATTCGGGACTAACACAAGAGCACTTGGGAATCATGGGATTACTACACAATATCTATGGGCTGTTGATTGTTACGATTAGATCGCACTAGCTCAGGTTAGCCATCTAGAATTCCAGAATGTATAAGTCGCGGAGGTTCCTTCATTCGCCTTCTACCACTGTTATCTTAGAATGGATCGAATATCCCCTGATCTACCTACGTGGAGCGCGTTGCTGGCCGAGGCGCCATATACATGGCATGCGCATTACCACCCTTCAGGAGCAGTCGAGTGACTAGCATATCTGTATAATGAAGCGTGGGGTCTTTTCAGCTGAGGTATCACGACCTTCTGTGTGGCTGGCAGAGAACAGCCCAAGTTCGAGATTACATCATGATTCTACACTGTGCCGCAGCGTGAAATCTGGTGCTACCTAATTTGTGACTACAAGACCGCCATGCACTGGCTAGTCTTCGGGGGTAAAGGTAGGAGCTTCATCGTGGAAGTCGGTAGGTATGAGATAGTCGTTGTGTGCACCGAGATGAGGAGAGTTGGAGAGGTGAAGTGAGAGGGTCAGCAGTGGATGAGGATTATCTGTACTTGCGACTCGCACAAACTTGTGAAGGTGATTGTATCGGGTGCGACGGCAAGAGAGGTATTTGCGAACGAAAGGTGAATTCACAACGTCAAACGCAGTGGACTGGACAAACATGGAAACAGTTCTTAAAAGCTTTGTGACGCCTGCTAATGTACACTCAACAAAAGTGCTTCCAGACTTTTGACTCAATTGGACGATCGATTAATTAGTAACCTCGATTTCGTACGTACCGCCTTCCAAGATCATCGCCGCGCGGTCACCCTCAAGCACGATGTTTCCTAGGTCAAATTCTTGGCCATTAAGCTTAATCGCCAGCGCCTTCCCATTCAGAAGTATCGGTAGTCCCACACTTCCTGTCGTTCCATTCGGCGTCTCTACCGTTATCAGATACCCGTCATCACTCCTCTTCCACTTGGCCCTGAACTTCCCCAAGCCTGTCGTGAATCCCGCTTCAGCAAACTTCAAATCGCCAAATTGCGGCTTCAACGCCCACGAGCGACCGGCAGGCTCTGTGACCGTGAGTCCAGCAATGTACTGTGTGAGCGCGCTCGTAGGTCCCGCGCTCCAGCCATGAGCGTGAGAGACGTATGAAGCGTCGTATCCATACCCACGACTCGAGCGATACCCAAACGAGCCATTCACGAGATAGCCTTCGATCACAGTACTGCCTGTACCATTGGGATGTTTTGCGTACCAACCCCATGTGCGACGAATGAGATCGAGAGCACGGTCTGTCTCGCCGATGGTGAGATGGGCCTGGATCTCGAAGCCAGAAATGAAAGGCGAGATGTTTTCAGGAAGTTCGGGGGCCACAGCGCCGATGGGTGACCAGTTTTCTGTGAGCCGAGAAGAGATGGAGGACGCGGAGGGCGATGTGGTGTTCACAATGCCGAAGAGAATAGCCATGCTGTTGGCATCTTGCGGATGAAGCTGTGTCGCTGTCGCATTGTCTTTGAAGGCGCCGTATCCTTCATCGAAGCAGTACCTTGTGATTGCGATCTGAAGCGAGGCAGCGCGATCTAGCCATTTATCAGCAAGATCGGTGGCATCGTTGAGCCAGACGGCAAGTGAAGCCCCAGTGTTCAACGTGTGATATAGAATTACGTTCGCTTCTGTGTTGTTGTATCCTGTCTGCCACCGTGCCCAGTCGCGGGTTCCAGTCTGGTTGAGAAGACCGCTGACGTCAACTTTGCCGTAAATGTAGTCCATGGCGCTTAAATATTTTGCCCAATTTTGACGGACGAAGGCGTCGTCGTTGGTGTAGAGCATGTAGTTGTATGTTCCAATCATCGTCCACATATGGTATGCTGTGTTTGTGTTAGAATCGGTGAGGATTCCCAGTCCTTGAGCTTACTGTCGCTATTTTGCTGAAGTAATGGTGGACCGGCTTCTGGGAACGACCCATCTTTGTTCTGACAAAAGTCAACAGTAATCGCCATTGCCACCTGGATCGCTTACTTGATAGTCGTACATGACTTGCAGTGCGTTCTTGACGCTGTCCAGGTCTCCAATGCTCACGAAGCCCGAGGGCACCGCAATACCCATGTCGCCAGGCCACACCGCACGATCCCTCTTCGCGCCATCAACAATGATCGTATCGCCAGGTCCCAGGGTTCCATTGTTCGCCCATCCATTTACTAGCATGGGCACCCATCTTCCCGTATTGACGGGCACTGCATTTGTCTGCAACGTATAGGCGCCTGCATACCAGATCCGGTTGAGTAGCTCGTCACTGCTGTGGAAATATCCTTGGTAGGCTCTTAAATCCGACCACGTGGGCTGAAAGCTGATCTCAAGCTGCACATCGGAGATATCCACATCGGCCTGGGTGTCCGATAGCCAGAAGGCCGTCATGTAGCGAAATCCACCACGCATGAGTTCGTCTGGCATAGTGTACGTTCCATTGCCGGCTGTGGTTATATTCACATACAACGCTCCGTCTCTGTCAGAAAATCTTCCATTTGAAGCATCGGAAAATTCGCCGATCCAGGTACTGGCTTCGGTAAACGCAAGTCCAACACTACCCCGTCCAGATGCCGAGTACGAAAAGGAGACGACACCGCCGACTTCAACACCAAAATCGTAAACGATATTACTTCCATTCCCGCGAAGCGTTCTGGAACCGGCATAAGTTGTTGACTTTCTGTCCCGAGTCGTGAAGACAGATTTGGGCTGCGCAGTCCGCGAGGTAGGCGCATATATGTTTGAATTCCATGGCCCTACTGATGGTAAGCGAACGATTGTGATGGCATTTTCCGGAACAATACCTGAAAATGCTGCTGCACTCGGTCCACTGCATGTTGTATTTCGCCAGCACCCTATCGCTAGGACCTGCAATGACTGTAAGATTGCCAATGCCAAAGTGAGCCATGGATGAGTCCGACACTTCATCATAGGACCTTTGTAGCCAAGTTCATGCGTTGGATAGTTTCACAACGAGCTTTGTGTTGAGCCCGAAAATACCGTCCGTCCTAATGCGAGGACAGGCATGATAGCTCGGTAGGGATTGGGCCGAAGGATGGTTTCTCCGGATCAAGGACGAAAGGCTAACGTTAGCTCAACAATCTACAATGCGGGGAAGACAGCGAACACATCATCGACGGGCGCATGTCTGCGAGACGCGAGACGCGATGCACGGCTATTGTGAGGGAATGGCTGGCAATAGTGTGCGAGCGGGATTCCGTGATCAAAAGGGCTGACACCGTCTCGCGGAGAATCAAGTCGAGACCGAGATGGATATTGTCACGTGCACTGTTCTATCACGAAAGATTGATGAGCCTGCGACGATGACTGCCGTCGTTGTTGTGGGTTAGGACAGTGGGAAACAAAGCAGAAGACCAAAGTCTTGGGTACGTTATCGATAAGGCCGCGGTGGACGACGGAAAGCCGCCCACATCTTCGTCGTCTTCGTCGTCGTCGTCGTCGTCGTCATCGTCGTCATCATCATCATCATCATCGTCATCATCGTCACTTTGCACGTCCACCACCGGTCCTCCTTTTCTCCTCATTGTTTCCATTATATCTTTGGGGTTCATCATGTCAGTAGATTTCGAATATCTCGATGCTCCCATGTGTACATTTTGAGAGTGAGCAAGGTGAATGCTTTCTGCCATCAAACGTTCACCTTCCCACCACGGAGACACCAAGATCACCAAGCCGCATCTTTCTACGTTGCGGTTCCACGGACCGCTCGCTGCGGCAGAATCATCACTTGAGCTTCGTCTATTCGAGTGATTCTTGCACGTGTAAACCCATACGGCGAGACGATGAGTCAACGAGCCATGGACACTTCCGCGTGAGCACGCGTTCGGAACAAGCTTTCGAAATCCTGTTATGGAGCAAGTCCACGTCATCGCATGTGGTTTGAGCGATATCGACGGCACACGGGTGCTTTATCGTGTTGAAGGGTGCCTCGGAAGCAGTCATTATTACATCTCGATCACTATGGATTGACTTCTATCGAGTTTTGCATGGGGCTAGACTCGGCAACCTTGACAGAAGACCTATTGGACAACGCAAATACCGATGCCAGTTGGCCCGGCGCTTGCGATGATGAAGGCGAAGATTGGATCCCACTCTCAAGTGAGCATACCATCTATCAGGTTCTTGATTGCCACAGCGCCGGAGCTCATCTCAAGGTGGTGACGGATCTATAACGTGTTGACGTAGAAGTGCATAGTCATTTACGCTGACTCAAGACGCGTGGGTGAGTCACGGTAGCCGCCACGGATATGCAGGCAGCACAGCAACCTACCTACCGGAACCCAAAAGCCCTGTCACTCGGCGCATGAGGAGAGCGAAGCACATATGCAACATTCGAGGAATCCGGAATCAGGTACAGGGGACCGCAACCATACTCGTCACTACCATTACCGCAGGGGAGATGTTCTTCGCAATATTCCCCGGTGCAGAGACCCCGAGCAAAACACGCGATCGCCTCGAAAGGCTAGAGTCGACGACGGGGTATGCGATAAACCCAATCCGTTCACACCACAGCAATCTCCCCAAGGAAAGAGGAGCACTGTAGAAAATCCCAATATCCATTTCACAGGAGGGACAAGTCTTGAACTCTCCACCGCCGACTTCTCGGCAGCGGAAGGGCATGCACAAGAGATAAAAAATGCAGAAGCGGGGCTCAAAGAGAGAGGGTTGACCGTCGACAACCTACAGCTTTTCGAGGTGCTAGGATATTGGAGGCTTTTGGAAGCAAAACCCTATTGGTGGGGGGAGGATATGGAGCGAACGATTCCTCCAAAGAGAGCGTCAAGGTCGATATCACAAGCCGCAAACGATTTTCTCGGAGAACAAGAACAGCAGGGGTCCATGTCGCGTTGTGGATCCTACGACGAGGAAGTAGATCTAAACGAGGCGTGTCCACAACTGTATCCCGACTCCGGCTCTGCATCGTCCAGGATAGCATCCTACGAGGACAGTAGACCTGTCACGCCGACCTCCCCCTCCATCATCCCCCCCACGCTTCATGCAAATCCTGACCCGATACGCAACAGTTTCTTTCACGACCTGGAAGTACCTTGCCATAGAGCACGCAAAGATATTCCTGAAATGCAGAGGCGAAAGCTCGCCGAGCAACAAGAATGCGACCATCAGCGGAGTTTTGAAAGTGCCAGCGCAATGTCAACCCGCGGAAGCCCCTCTCCTCGATGCAGGACGCATAGTTTTGTACCTTCGCGCTCGAAAGGAGAAGGAGTCGGCTCCGCGATGAATCTTCGCAACAAGTATGTCGAGCATTCTGGATGTACCCCGAAGGTGGGAGGGAGGCATGCGCCAACTCACACGGCATCACCTTTGAGCGTCCGCATGACGAATACACCCCCAAACCCAGGAGAGGACGGAGAAGAGCGATACAGGGGAACGATGCCAGATGCGGTGCGATATACCCAAGACGAACGGCTATCGGCATTGCCAGGGAGATATTTGCCGCGACTAGATTACGCTGTACACGGCAATACAAATAAAGCGGGAACACTCGCGAAGGAAGGGCGGCAGTTCACCATATTCCCGAGACCAGGCATATCGCACGTGGATCATGAGGCATTCCGACATGCAGCGGCGAACAAGCCGCATGGGGGCCGAAGGGTACAATCGATGATGAGACAGTTCAGGAAAGATGGCATGGAGAATGGATGATTGGGCGTGCACAATCACGTCCACCGTGCCTTCGAAGACGACATGGATTTTCGGTGTCGATGTTCGTTTGACATGGATTTTCGGTGTTGATGTCCGTTTGACATGGAGGCATGTACCCACAACGGCAGCTGGGTACAAGGGGCTTATGAACGGGCTTCCCCTTCCCTGTCGGGTTTGATTCTGATACTCAGTGCTGATTGGTTCTCAACCGACACTTCCCTCTTCATTCGAGCAGGGAGGGGGCGAGCCGTTCATGAGTCCCTTGTAGTTGGTCATCCATGGTGGGGGATGGGCGTGTCCGATGTCGTGCTCGAGCCGGCGCGGGAGGATCCGTTATCGTATCGTTCATCCTGCAAGGCAACTGCCCGGGTATCATCATACAATACAACATTTCTGTCTACCGTACAGTTCCTCTTCCCTTGCTCGGGGAAGCATGCAATCAATCTCTCCCCCTCGCGCGGCAAGTTTCCTTTTACAAGGCAAGCCAATCCGAAGGCTTTTACCGGCAGCATCGGGCTGAAGACGTTTCCCCCTCTACCTCAACCATCAGGCTTGAATGGCCTGGGTAGAGCCACAATATGGCTTATCTCAAATGCCATGCACGTTTCCTGTAGTCGTGCCGCATGGGACAAACAGGCAGGTCAACAAGGTAGTCCGGTCCATGTAAGGTTTCCGACCAATCGTTTGGCTCGCCTACACCATGCCAGAACCCCCTGCGGTGCACGTGCCCTCGACGCGTACAGGAAGTGTATTCTTTCGCCCCCGTAGGCGCGATTGCCGCGTTCTGATTGCCTGGTTTGGTTGTTGCAGCTGCAATAGATACGTACGCATGCGGTGGGCGTGCGGCGAAGCCATCTGAATTGGTCGGATTGGTCGGATATGCGTCGTTGATCAAAGTACCTCCTACTGTATGGAGCAAAGCAGAGATGCCACGGGCAATCCTCGGTCGCCGCTCGCTCGATTCGAAGGCTCATTATAAAGTGGGTGGGGTAGCGGTCGTCTGGGAGGGACGAAGCTGAGTTCCAACCTTCTCTCCCACCGAGGCTACCTACCGTGCCAATCACCACATACGTACCTGGCGACTTGGTCTTTGGTGAAGTTGCCATTGACCTCTGCAGAGTCTCGACTCGCGTCTTCGTTCCCTGTCGGTCCGAGGATCTCTTCACGCCAAACTTTGCTCCTCCCCCCTCGTAGGATCTCCGCATCAAGTCGTCGGTGCAGGCGTCTTCGCTCCTCGCAATGTCCAGCACCAAAATCATCACCCGACGGGCCAAAGTCGACTTTGACGCCTCGGCCCCAGACACCAATGCCACCAATGCCACCAAAGGCAAACCCCCACCCACACGCTTCGACGGCGTGACGGTGACAAGCTACTGGGTATCCCTCCTCCCTGCCCCCGTCGTCCCGTACATCCAACTCGCCCGGCTCAGTCCACCCGTGCCCCTCCTCCTCATCTTCTTCCCGCACCTCTTCGGCCTGCTGCACGCCTCCATCACGCTCTCGGCGCCCCCCGAACACCTCCTGCACATGTCCCTCCTCCTCTTCATCGGCTCCTTCTTCCTCTCCAACGCGATCCACGGCTGGAACGACCTGATCGACGCGCCCATCGACGCGCAGATCCCGCGCACCGCCAAACGGCCCATCCCCCGCGGCGCCATCAGCCCGCGGCAGGCGTTTGCGTTCACGGCGGCGAACGCGGCGCTGGGCTTCGTCGTGTTCTGGTGGTTGCCGCTGCAGACGGCGATGGCGAGCCTGCCGAGCGTGGCGGCGAACCTGTACTATCCGTTTTCGAAGCGGCACACGCATTTCCCGCAGGTGGTGCTGGGGGTGGCGCTGCAGTGGGCCGTGGTGGTGGGGGGCAGCGCATTGGGGGTTGACGAGGCGTGGAAGGATGCGTCGACGCAGGCACTGTTCCTCGCCTCGCTCCTCTGGACCGTCGTGTACGACACCGTCTACGGCTACCAGGACTACGACATGGATCTCAAGATCGGGGTCAAGAGCACCGCCGTCCTCTTCGGCAGGAAGTGGGGAACCACGATCCTGTGGGTCCTGAGCAACGCGGTGGCGGGCTTGTTGCTCGCGGCGGGGTGGTTTGCGGGCATCAAGGGCGTCGCGTTTTATGGAGTTTCCGTCGGTGGGACGTTTGCGAGTTTGAATCTCATGATGAGCCAGGTCAACATCAGCGAGCCGGAGAGTTGTTCGTGGTGGTTCACGTATGGGTTTTGGGGCCCTGCCATCAGCATTTCCGTGGGCTTGGCGGGGGAGTATATTCTGGGGTAGATTGGGATGGAAGGACCAGGACTTGGTGTCGTGGGGTTGATCGAGGTTGGGGGAGGGGTTAGGGGGATTTTTGTGGCCGTGAGGGTCGGTCATGGCTACTTATCTTTGTTGACGATGTGGACCCTCCTCAATCATAGTAGATATGCCGTGCAACGACGGAAGGTAGCGAATACTGCATAAACGCGCAAATCAGATCAAACAAAGAAAACACGCTGCAAGGTCAAGAATGTTGCATCCAACCAAAACCCCAGTCGCTATCCGCGTCGAATCAGTGTACAATCCATGCTGGGCTGAGAATACCTTTTGCATGGGTTCGAGAATGGTTGGACCAGTTTTGACGTGTTTTTATTTGGTTATTACAGCCTATTCAACGAAAGACTCGTACCTATCCTAGCGGGGGTATCTCTCGCAGCAGTCAAAAAGAAGAACAGGAGTTTGCCTCGTCTGTGTATCATACCACACCCACCCACCCCATCTCCCAACGCGAAAAAAGAAGAATTGAAAAAAATGAAAAAAAATTGAAAAAAATTCCGAACAGAGTGCAAGAGGGAGATTGGTGGTGTTCAAACTCTCCCAGAGATAGCCCCATGTAGCTCGCCGAATGCATCCCGCCCAAAGATGGTAGTAACACGCTGAACGCCGACCAATGCAGATGTTGCTATGCATGTATGAAAAAAATGCCGACCGTGGCGAAATGACCCAAAAGCTACGTTTTCTTTGGCCCCCACCCCAAATTGATTATAATGGCGTATAGTGACATCAGCTCATACTTGACCCCCGGACTCGGATCGCGGTATAAAAAAACAAAAAACAAAAGGGAAGAAGAAGAAGAAGATTGGCATCAGTAAATCACATTCTTGTTCTGCTCGTAGATGATGCCGTTTGTGTTTTCGGCGAAGATGCGCTGCAGCGGGAGGGTGACGGCGTTCATCATGTTTTCGGCAAAGTCTTCCTTGATGCGGAACTTGTTGAACCAGTAGTGGCGGACGAAGCGGCCTTCGCAGTGCGACTGCTTGACGCCCGGGTAGCCGTTGGCGTCGGCGCAGGGCAGCTCCTTGATGTATTTTTCGTAGTCGTAGCGGATGTATTCGCCAAAGGCGGACTGCTCGTGGAAGCGCGGGCCCTTCCACTCGGAGCAGCCCTGGTAGCGGATGTCGTCGGGGCACTCGTGCCAGGCCTTGAGGATGCCCTGGGTGTTTGCGTTGTTCTGCACGATCATGAAGCCCGTGTTGGTGAGGGTGCGGTTGAAGCGGTCCGAGTTGGACTCGGGCGAGGTGGGGTCCCAGGGGTCGAGGGCCATGGTGATGCTGTGATGCGGCTCGATCTTCCAGTAGTTCAGCAGCCACTCGACGGGCAGGTGCATGAAGCGGAAGGTGGCGTCGGCGTCCATGAAGACGATGAACTTGTAGTCGTTGATGTGGTTGGCCAGGGCCGAGGGCTTGATCCAGGTCGCGTGCCGGTCATCGAACTCGGCGGCGCGGATGAACTTGTAGTCGTAGCCGTGCGCGAGCGCATACGTGTAGTGGTTGAAGACGCCGCCCGAGACGTGGTTGAGCTTGCGCCAGTGGAACTCGCCCTTTCGGAAGTCGGCGGTCGAGGGCAGCGGGCGCGTCTCCAGGTCCAGGATCAGCACGTCCTTGCCCAGCTTCTTCTTGTAGCGCGGCTTGTGGGGCAGCTCGAGGTGGGTCAGGTTGTTGCCCTCGTCGATGTAGGAGAAGGTCGGCTCGGCGGGGGCGATGGTCAGCGACGAGTAGAGCAGCGGGATGATGTCGGCGATGGTGGGCGAGTGGACAACGGCGTCGGCGGGACTGCTGCGGGTCAGCGATTGCCCTCGTCCCTCGTGCGGGGGGAGTGGAGGGGAGGGGGCGACCTACGATTCCACGCGCCCTCCGTTCCCGCTGCCGCCCTCGGGGAACGGCATGCGCGGCGGGCTCTGCCATGCGAGCAGGCCGAACACAAAGATCAGCACGAAGCCCGCCGACACGGCAAGCGCAAACAGCGGGCTGCGCGAGCTCGGCGGCAGCATCATCACCATGACGGGCGGTCGTGGTCTTGCGTCTTCGCTGCCCGGGGGAGTGTCGCGGTCGTCGTGGTCGTGGTCGTGGTCGTGGTTGTCGTCGTCGTCGTCGTCGTCGCTGCAGCCCGGGGGAGTGCGCAAGATATGGGGGGGACGGACGGCGGCGGCGGCGGCGAGGAAAGGGAGCAGAGAGGAGGAGCTGCGGCTGCGGCTGGGCTGGACTCGGCTGGGCTGGGCTGAGCCATGGCTTTATCTGCTGCAATCTCGTCGGCACGGGCCTGCCAAGCGAATCAGCCATCGCGCCGCCGTGGAACCCCGACGCTGAGAGGCTGCCCAGGCAACAAACATCCTCTGTGCACCATCACGTTTCTCTTCGCATCCGACCTCGACGTCGACCCAGCCAACACCCGGATGCCCAAAACTCTCTCTCTGTCTGTCTCTCTCTCTCTCTCTCCCTCTCCCCCCCTCTCTCTCTGTCTCTCCCTCTCTCCCTCCCGCTCGCTCACTCTCCTCTGCGGCCACAAAAAGGAGCGCCTGCAGACCCGCGCCGACCTGTGGCGTTCATCAACCGAGATTAGCGTCCTGCCCTGCCCTGCCCTGCCCTGATCCGCCAACGGCCTCCACCATCGACGCAGCTCTTGCTGTCAAACGTCGGTGGACAGCCTTACCCAAGCCCCCGCAGAAGCCCTCCTTTGCAGGTTCGTGGACATGTATCCGGTGACGTGCGGCGTGCCTGTTTGGCCTCATGGTAGCTTTTCCGAGGAGCCCAAGAATCGTTCCGTCGGCTTTGCAGTCCAGGAAGCTGCAAGCAACCCGGCGAACTTTTGCACGAAAAGACTGCTTAACCAACTAGTTACCCTTTCGTCGATTCCCTCTCCAGATGGGCGGAAAAGGCAATTGGTATCAACCTTGTTCTTCTGACCGGACTAGTTCTGTCGCTACCGCGCCATTCCGACCTGCATCAGCGCTCGCATGGCCAGCTGGAATTGTGCCATGGTGATTTTTCCATCGCCTGCAACCATACCTTCCGAGTTGTATCCATCCATGAATAGTTTGCTTGTTCGCTGTGATTTCCATGTTTCACCAAACTGGGTAAAGCATGATGTCCTAATTTTAGCATCTACGCTATACTAAAAAGGGTGGGCCATACAAATTAGTCAGACGCTTGCCTGTCCCCGCCATCTCCGCATTGGTCTCCCCATTTCACGTATTCGTGAGCTGGGCGTTGCATTCGACCCCGAGGAGGTATCTAGTCTACTCCTTCCAAGCTTCCAAGAGACATCAAAGGCGACGGGATAACATTACCAATCACATCATCATCCTCAATCCCCTCTCTCTCCGGGCTTTCGGTTCCACATACCGTCGGACTCGGCACCCGAATACCTCGAGGAAATCCTTCCTTCGCGATTCTCTCCAGTTCCCGCCTTCTCCCCTCCTCCCTTCGTTTTTCCGCCCTCACCAACCTGGCCAGACGCCTCTTCTGTTCCGCACGCACCGCAGCATTCGTGGCATTCACCTCGGCAAGTTGTTCCGAGTGATGGACCAGAGACCTGTACGCCTGCTCCCTCACCCAAACGGATAGAGGGTTATCCCACGCAATGCGGGTTGCCGTTCGATAGGCGGTCCCGGCAAGGTCACGCCCGAGTTCCTCATCTCGCCGCTGTCGTTCTGGCTGTTGCCGCTGTCGTCGATAAAGTCTTGCCGCGCGTCGAATCGCGGCGTTATGCGCATTGATGCGTCCTCTAATGACACTCGCTTGCCGCCTTTCTTTCCCCTCCCGTTCCGAGTCGTCGTCGTCAAGCATACGGCGCTTGCCATGACCATGGACGGGAGCTTGTCGGGAACCGTCTTCGTCGGGACGGGAACTGGGTGGCCTCCCAAGGTTCGGTGGCTGGAGGATTCTGCGTGGTTGCATGTCGGCTGCAAGGTGAGGTTGCTGTGACTGTTGCTGCAGGTTCGTTCGTGAAACGAGAGAGAATTTATTTCGCCGGAACAGGTGCTGACGCAGCCTGGGTCATGGCTTCGCGGTTGAATGAACAAAGGGACACCGATGGCGGATCAAACAAAGGCGTGAACGAATTTCAACCCATGCAGTGCCTCGCAGAAGTGGAACGGCACAATGCAGCAGGGTTCGAGACCAAACAGGGTGTGGGTGAAGGGTCGGTGAAAGAACTTGCATCCTTGGCAAGTGTTTGACCATGGAAACGCGCAAACAATCCAGGGACAGTAGCAGCACCGGGAGCAAATTTACAGTGGCTTGCCCCTCGATGAAGCCCAAGTCGCGACATTGGCACGGAAGAGGATAAAGCAAAAGGCACAATTTCTTCCCACCCCAACTCTCAACCCTATGCAACAAAGGAAAATCCCCTCCCCCCGAGACCCCCTCTTGTGAACAAAGCAAAGACCACACCATCCCCAACTCCGATGAAGGAGACCGGCATCTATTGAAAAGACTTCGCAACGCAATGTGGCGCGCATGCAGTGGGTATAGACAGAGTAGGAGAGTGGACACGATAGATTACAAAAGATGTACCCTAGCCCCGTTCCACACGGAGCCAAATAGACGAGGTGAAGAAAACGCGGGCCCGATGCAAGGGAGAAGGAACTGCGAGATGCTAACGAGCATGGGGTATCAAAAGATGCACACAACGAGTGAACAAAGAATGACAAAGGAAAGAAACTGCAGAGCCAAGGTGTGTGGACAGAGAGAGGCACTTACACCCCGTCAGCATTCGAGCCTACGAAGCCGGCGGTGAGACCCATATCCATTCGTAAGAAATGGTCTGGATGGGCTTCAATGCCATCCATGGGAAGCATACCGCCAGCGCTCATGGCATGAGGGTCCATGAGCACGCCCGACGGCCGTCGACTGTCTGGGGAAGGACCCATGTGCTGTGGATGCGGCGACAACTGTTGGTGTTGGTGTGGGTGGGGATGATGCGAGTTCCGGCTATGGTTCATGTGTTGTCGCGTGACAGCCCACGCCTGCGCTTGCGCTTGCGCTTGCGCTTGCGCTTGCGAGAGCTGCGCTTGCACTTGGGCTTGCGCCTGCGCCTGCATTTGCTGTTGCACGTGAACTTGCGATTGCAGGTGGGCGTGCATCTGCGCTGGGTGCACCGGTGTCGGTTGGAGCGGCAGTCCGTGGTGCATCTCGTTCATGGGGACATTGCTCAGGGCAGGGACGACTCCAATCTCGACATCGGCATCGTCTTCGTCGCCCTCGGCATCCGCCTGGTCGCTATCGGGCTCTCTGCCACTGACGGTGGGCGGAGCGGAGAAAGCCATCTGCTCGGGCTTGACATTCGACCGCGGGCCATTGATCGCAGCGAAGGTCTGGCCAGGCAGGCTGGCCATGGAGCAGCTTCTGGTGCTCGTCTCGTTCGGCAACGCCTTCTGCGCGGCCATGCCACCTGCCGCGTTCTTGCTGTCACGGACCACCGTCTTCCACTTCTCGATCAGACGGTCGTAGTCCCAGTTCCGAAAGTCCATGCCGAGCTTGCCCAGCTCCTTCACCGTGTCGGTGCCCAGGGTGAAGCTCACGGGCGACAGTTCGGACGCCCATCGGTTCGACCGGAGGCACTCGATCTCCCGCCGTGCATTTTCAAGACTCGCCTCCGTGTCTCGGCGCAGATCGTTGGCTCGTGCGTAGGACCGCAGGATTTCCACCTGCCAAAACTCCTGCCGCACCTGCTCCGGCTGGCGGATCCAGTGGTTGTACGCGTCGGCAATGTGGCAAAACAGCTTCTCCGGCTCGGGGTCGAAGAGCGGCGGCGTGGGCAGAGGGGTGTTCGCGCCCGACGGAGGGTTGGACCGCGCCCCCGACGGATAGGCCTGGTTGACCTGCCGTTGCTGGTGATGGGCCAGCAGGCGCTCCTGCACCTGCCGGTTGAGCGTGTCGAACTGCTTCTTGCCCGGCGGGCTGATGGACCAGGACTCGCTGGTGGGGAACGGGGTCGGGGAGAAGAGGGTCGAGGGCGGAGGGAGGATGCGCAGACATAGACTCGGGAAGTTGAGCGTGTAGGGGTCGAAGTCGAAGAGCGCCGGACCAGCCGCCTTTGTGCTGCGTCATCGTTAGCTTCCGTTTCAGTCTTCTTGTGCTTCTTCATCCATCGTTCATCGTTCATCGTTCATCGTTCGTCCTTCACCCTTCATCCCAGGTCGGGATGGCGGGCGGACGGGGGATGGTTCCGTACTTGGCCTCCTTGACGCTCCTCAGCAGCTCTCGCAGCGCCAGCTCTGTCGCCCTCGCCGTCTCCGCCTCATCCGACAGCTTCTGCCTCTGGTCCAGATCCGCCTTCTGCATCTGCCTCGACACATCCCTCCTGACCTCGGGCGTCTTCGCCGGCCCATTTGCATTCGCACTCGCGTTCCCCTTCGTCCCACCGCCCCACGCAACATCCTTGAAGGGCTCCCTCCGCTTCGGAACACTCATATCCAGGCTGTCGTCGTCCTCGCCCGCACTCTCCGTCGCCGCCGGCGAGCCGTTGTTGCTGTCCCCCACCACCGACATCCTCTTCGCCGGCGTCCCTGCACCCTCCTTTTTCAGCGGCCCTTTGACCTGCCGCCGCGTGATGCCCCCTCTGATCTTGCGGATCTCGTCGACCATGTGCACGCCGTCGGACGGCTTGGGGTTCTTCGCGCGGATGTAGAGATCCAGATGGCGGCCGAGGCTGCTCGATGTGAATGCCTGCCCGCAGAAGGGACAGCTCTTGTCCTTGGGCGTCTTGAGCGAGGCATTGCTTGGTTCGGGGTTGGGGGTGTCGCGAGGGGTAGCTTGAGCTTCGGTCATGGCCGCCAGCTCCTCCCTCCACTAGTACGGACGTGCTGCAGCTTTCTTTCGGATTCTGAAACAGTTTGGCTGTGGAACGAAGAACAAGAAAAAATCACGTCCGAAAAGGATGACGGACAGCTAAGGCATGATTATGAGCGGTATCGACATTGTTTGGACAGAGTTCCACAATTCCTCGGGCGCAGGCAGTAAAAGGAGGACGCGCTTGGATCCTCGACTATATTTCCACATTGGCATCTGGTTGCTCATTCTCACCTCCCAAGATGTACATGCAGGAGCCAGATACGCCTCAAAGCGCGACGGGTAGCTGAGCCCGCCCGAGCCCGGACCAGTCTAGCTGGGCCCAAGCTCCCCTTAAAGAACCTTGCAATGGACACAAACGCGCCGCCATCATCCACCACCAAGCTCCTCTTGGTTACCCACAGGGCGAACTTGATTCCATCTGACTCGCAGTGGTCTTTGCCAATCTGGCTGCCACACGTGCTGCCATGTCTTCATACCGGTCCATACCGCCGTCGACCTTCTTGAGGGAGCCCTTGGACATTCGATAAACCGTTCCTGCCCGTGCCCCTGTCTCTTCGTCGTCGTCTGACCATGATTCCGGTTCCGCTCCTCCCTGTACCCCTGGCGCTAGCTTGTGTGGACTATAGCCTTCGACTACGGTTCTGAAAGTTTATCAGTCTCTGACATCTGCATCAAGGCCATGACGGCGGGTATAATTGCATTGGCTGGGATGCGGCGGATATAGCCGAATTGACTTGAATCGGTCGGCGTACGTACCTCATGAAGAACCGATCGTGGGTGACCACCAAGAGTGCCCCGTCGTATTCTCGCAGTGCGACAATGAGTCCCAGAATGCTGTCTGCGTCCAGGTGCGTAGTGACCTCATCGAGGATAAGTAACTGCGGCGGAGGCCACAATAGCTTTGCAAGCGCGACTCTAATCTTCTGTCCCCCAGACAGCAACGCCAGCGGAACATCCGAAGCCACTTGGCCCTGCAACCCCAAACTCCCCAAGATCTGTCTGGCGTCTTTCTCGTGCATCTCGTCACCGCAATGCTCTCTAAGATGGGACAGCGCTGTAAGTTTTGGATTCGACGCCGCCATCGCCGTCACCTCCTCCACCGACTGCTGCGAAAACCGTCCAAACTGCGCACGAGCATGTCGACTGATGGTCCCTGAAGTCGGTGCCAGACCGCCTTTTGCACCGTCTCCGCTACCAACGATGAGAGAGACGAGCGTCGTTTTTCCAGAGCCATTGAGTCCTGCCAGTCCTACCCTCTGGCCCGGGTGGATTGTTAGGTTGATGTCAGTCATCACTGGCACTTTTTTCCTTCCCGGATACGCAAAAGAGACTTTCTCCAAGCTCACCAACGCCCCTGGAAAACGTAGATCTGGAGGCTGTCGCGGGAACGCCATTTTGACCGGTGGATCGAAGTCTGGAATGTCGATTTCGGCCCTGTTGCTGAGATGGTAGCCTGCGAGATCGCGGTTGAGCTTGAAGCGTCCACCCTTGAGACCAACTTCGATGCCCATACGCTCATCGAGCTTCTTCTTGCGTGAAGCTGCTTGCTTGAGCTTCTTGTCGTCGCCCTTTTCTCGCGCGGCCTTGATGTTGTTGGCTACCGTCTTCTCAATATGTTTCTTTTGCTTATCCTGAGCCTCCTTCATCTTGGTCAGGTAGCGAGCCTTCTTGTACCGCTCACGCTCATACAAACTCAGATTGCCCCGAAACGTTTCGAATTTTTGATGACGAAGAACCATGAGCTCTTCGGCCACTGCATCGCCAAAGTCTCGATCGTGTGTGGTGATGAGAACGGTTGTGCCAGTGAGGTTGCGGATGTAGTCTTGAAGCCAGATGATGGAAGGAAGATCGAGGAAGTTGGTCGGTTCGTCGAGCAACAAGACATCGGCGTACTGGCAGAGGGCGCAAGCAAGATCGCATCTCGTCTTCCATCCTCCGGAAAGTTCGGCCACAGGTTTATCAATCCTGTCGTCCTCGAACCCCAAACCCAACAGTACAGTTCTCGCTTTCACCTCCGCCTCCGAAGCATCCATCAGCTCCAATGCACTCTGAACGCTCGACAACATGTCAGCAGCCGCATGCATTTCTCCGCTCAAATTTTCCGGATCAATCTCGTTCTCATCTTGCTGCAGTCGTGCTTTTGACTCCTCAAATTGCTCCTCCAACTTGATGAGCTCCTTCCTCGCCAACTTGCCTCGAGCCCCACTCCGCCGTTCCGCAATTCGATTCGTTTCCTTCAGCTGCACCGCCAGCCGCTCGTGAGAAATCTTCCTGTACGCTCTTACCGGTGCCATTGAATCTGACGAATGGTCGACCGCATCGCTCAAGGTCTTCACCTCTCGCGTATACCGTTCTCGCACACGATCACTCCTCACCACATGCTGCAGCACAGTCTCTTCTTGGACATTCAATTCGCCAAGTCCCTCCTCAACACCTGCATCCCGTGTCTGCCCAAGCAGCAAGATCCTCGTACTCCACGGAATCCCCGGAACAAGACCATCGGCAATGGCTTTGAGTAACGTCGATTTTCCGGTTCCGTTACGGCCGACCAGGACGTAGTGGCGCGATTCAACAAGGTGGAGGGTGGCGTGGTTGAGGAGTTCGCGATTGGAAACACTTATCGAGAGATCTTTTACGAGAATCTGTAGGCGTGTTCAGTGGATGGGCATGCATGCGCATGTAAGAGAGGGGTTCCGCACCTCTTTTGAGGCAGGGGCATCAATCGCATCGAGAGCGTATCGAGACTGCTGCGCTGTAACCGTGATATGCCCACCACCTGGATGCTCTTCCACAGGTGTGGCTGTGTCTTTTCCTCTTCGCACCATGGTGAACGCAAAAGCCGAGCTTCCCAATATCAATTGTCGCCGAGTATGCGGAAAAATAAGTTGCTCAACCTTTACCTGAACGGAGGGAGAATAAATATTCTTGGAAGCAAGGCTCCGACATCTTCAAGACATGGGTAGGTGCTGAAGTCGATATGCGAAGTACGACATGCCGAGTGATGGTGCAGCTCTGGCTCGAAATGAGTCGAAGTGAGTGGCATGCAGAAAGCTATCGCGGAGACGGCAGAGCACATGTGCAGAGAGGTGGGCATAGGTAGCACCGCCACACGCGGGAAGCTTGATAGGCTGTGAACAACACGGAAAACTTGCATCTATTCACATTGAAAAATCACCCTATATTTTTTGGTCTCGCACTACAGCCGCGTGAGAAAATTTTGTAGTCCATGTAGAGAAGAGACATCTCAATGAACAGCAAGGACTATGATGGCGGACTTGACATGGAACATTCCACTGGGTGAATTGAAGATGTTATTGATCCTGTTATTGTTCAAGCTCGGAGAAAAGTCTGCTGTTCCAATATTTCATCGTCCTAAGCTTGAACCCGCAGCACGTGATGATGAAGAAATTACGGTTGAGGAACTGCTGCGAGGGACCGTTTGAGCATTGGTAATGTGTGGACTTCCATCCAGTCTTGTGAAGCAAACAGGCCAGTTCGAGGACACTGAGCTTCGGTTGACTCCTCGTTCTCTCACTACACACGATACCAAGACTATGACCTTGAAGAGGAGCCTTGTTGGCATTCTTCGGTCACGCTCTCGCATGTTGAGTTGAAAGAGAGAGCCCCGGATGTGTGCCTTCCCAAGTGGCCAGGCGCGATTGCCCGCACCACTACAATCGACAGCAATGACCTTACCCAACACAGCACCCCATCTTTCACTCCTCTTCCAACCCCATCTCTTTCCTCGCAATTCCCACCGACTTCCTACTTCTCCTGCCCAAATTCTTCCTAGACCTTGCAACACGTTTACCCCAGACATCTCCACCGATACTATAGCATCACAGCAGCTCCTCCGGTGGAAGTCGACATGGCAGCAAGAACCACCAAAGTATCGACAGGACAGCAGCAGCGTCAGGCCACCACATTGGAGACATCGAAGCAGTGGCTCACTCGCCAGCTGTTAAAGCCAGTACCGGTTCTGTGGCAGGGCCGGGCCACTAGGAACAGATTCGACACACCCAGCCAGCCATCGCTGGATCGCCCACGAACGGCTCCCTCGTCTGGAACTGCAGTCGAAGTGGATGTGCCTCCACCTCCCATCGAGCGAAGGTCGACACAGCATGAACGCAAAGGCCTGCCTCCTTTTGGTTGGGTAGAGTCAGGCGTCGCCAGGGACGTCAATGCATGGTTGGACGCCAGCAGCAAGCCTGCCTCGCCGTTGATGAGCGGTCTACCATACTGGAGGGAAGGACCATCGCCTGGAACTGGAGCGCTATTGCACGGTCAGTACGCCGAACCCATCGTTCACGAGCCAGAAGGCCGGGATTCAACCTCCTCGAGCCGGCCGCTGAGATCGTTCTGTCGCCGCGCGAAGAAGATGCAGGTGCGAATGCCCTCGCTCAAGCGGACACGCTCGCAGCGGGCTCCCATGCCAAAGCAAATCTACCGGCGCTCGACTTCGACGCCTCTGTTGACGGCGTCATACGGAGAGGTACAGGCGGGCTCCAGGCCTATCATGATGACTCGCCTTGGCTCCTTTCGAAATCCCATCCCCCGACCATCTACAGCGGATGCTGCACAACCAGCTGCGGTCGGCGGATGGATGAGATTGGGACCAGGTCCAATGACGCCCCCGTCTCTGCATCGCAACACACCAGCCAGCGCAAGCATCAGGGGACATGGACATCATATGGAGCGACAGAAAAACGCTGTGTATGCCCTACGACCGGTGCCTTTGGCCGGCCATATCCCGCGAGAGGACTCCATGGGCAGTCTCCAGCTATCCGAAGCCCCGACGTACTTCACCGGACCTCCGCCTCCCTCTTATCGGTCGCGCGCGGCTTCCATTCTTACGACTTCGTCTTTCGGTTGTATCGACGGGATGAATCCGGAGCAGAGGCAGCTCAGCCAGGAGAGGGCCCAGCGACGCCGCGGTGTGAAGGGAAAGCTCAAGAAGTTTGCGCAGAAGGCGCTTTTTACAAAGTGAATGTGAGCGAATATGACATGGAATGAATGACTGGGAAACGGGGGAAAAAGGAATAAGTTTACGGGACAGGAGTGGAAGAATGAAGATAGGCATGCCGACTTCAGCCATCGGGAGAGGATGCATGGCATGGTATTTCCTCTCCCCAATATGTTTACTTGCATCTTTCTAAGCGGACGGGCATCTGCGTCCAGTATATATGTACAGGCATTTGCGAGAGAAGGCATGGAGGGTGGGTCAAACGGCAAAGACGGCAGAAATGACACGATAGCATAGACAGGGTAGCAAATGCAGTCACAGACAATCCATCCAGGCGTGTCTGGTCAAGAGCGTATGCGCGGGAGGAGGTGCGACGCGAACGGATGGATGGTGCAACGATCCGCGGTGAGCCGGATCCGGCTCACCGCCTACTCTTTGTGATTTGGCAGACGCACTCTGCCATCACCACCGACGACCGACGACCGACGACCGACTATCATTGGGCCCAACGTGGCAGACGCTGTACCACCCGCTGCCCTCCAACGCACGCAATTGAGCCCTCTGGCCCGAGAACAATGAAAGCGCCACAGGCAGCGCCTCTACACTGACCGGAATACCGCAAACGACGTGCACTGCTGCCACCCTCGCTGGCACTGGCACTGGCACTGGCACGGAACCCCCCCCTCCCATCGCATCCCCACCCCCAACCCAATCCAGTCCAATCCAATCCAGCCCACCTCAACCCAGCCCAACGCGATACGGTCCGCAGGCGCAGCCCCGCTGCTAAAAGGGATCATGGCCTCATCCTCTGCCGACGCCCATTCGCAGCCGCGACGACCGCCTCCAATGGCGAGACAGCACTCGTCCAATTCGCAGGTGTCGCAGTCGCCGTCCGAATCCGCCCCCCATAAAGCCAGCAAGGCTCCGCGCCAGCACGTAGTGGGCGGCGGGAGTCGCGTGCAGCGCAACCTGTCGTCGAAGAACCTCACCAAGCTCACCAAGCTCGCCCAGGGTCACCAGGCCGATGCCACCGCCGTCAAGCACCACCGCCGCTCGCAGTCAGGCAACTCCATCTCTGCGCCCAGCAGTCCGCGCCCCAGCTTCAAGCGCAATGCCTCGTCCGGCGGCATTGTAAGGGGCATGAACCAAGGCCACGGCCACGCCAACATCCGCAAGAACCACTCGAGCGGACACCTGGCGCACAAGGCGAAGCCGGCGCTGAAGTCGGCAAAGAACGATACAGCGCCGCAGAAGCGCTCGCTGGCACACCCCGGCAAGGCGCGATCGCCCTCCCCGGAACACCCCACCGTTCACTTCGACGTGGCCGACGACGACGAGGAGGAGGGGCAGGACGACGGCTGGACCGAGGAGAGTGCGTCACAGTCACCCAACACCACGCGCTCCAACACGCGCTCCAACACGCGTTCCAACTCGGTGATACTGGACTCGCAGGGCACGGCGGAAGGCGCGCACCACAAGCGCGCAGAGGACCCACCAAAGGCTGTGCCCCTTGCCTCCCAGACCCATGCGCCGTCAAGCACGAACATGCAGACATTACCAGACCGGACACATCATCCGCGCCAGACGAACGGCGGGGGCTCCCACCATTCTCGACCACCAGACGCTGACATGATCACCTCGCGACTGCTGCAGCGTAGCTCCCGGCACAATGCACCGACACCGCCGCAAATGTCCTCCACCGTGGCCACTGTCGTCTCCAATCAGAACGAAGTGCGGGAGCTCAGCCAGAGTGCGGGCTCGACGCTGGTGGACACGCCGGGAAGGGACTTGGTCTCACGCTTCATGGATGGAGAAGGATCGGCAGGAACAACCAACAACAGCAGCTTCCTGCCGTCGCGCAGCTCACCACAGGCGCCTGCAGGTGACATTGACAGGATGAAGAGAAACAAGTCAATGTCAAACGTAGCAGACGCAAACGCAAACGCAAACGTAAACGTAGACGCAGATGCAGACGTAGACGTAGACGCAGACGCAGACACGCGGACGCCGACCAAGACACATGCCCGCCACTCGCGCACCAGCACGCCTACTGACCTGCCGCCATCGCGCACACAGCAGAAGCTGATGCTCCAGCGAGCCTCTTCCAACATTGAGCCGCAGAAATCGGTCCCAGCCATATTGCCTCGGATGGGTGGACCCACGTTTCTCCACACAGGCATGTCTTATACGACCAATGGCGAGGGACGTTTGGACCCACGCCTGCAGCAGCAGTTCAACCACGTTGCAGTCGAATACAGCGTCGTGCGGAGGTATCGCAACCCCCTCGCCGATGCCATCGTACGCATCGAGCAGATCCCAGGCACTCCACGCAAGACCCGCGTGCCAAGAGCGAGTACTGGCGGTTACGTCAACGTACACGGCAGCAGCAGCCTGAGCACAAGTTTCAACGATGAAACAGAAGGCCGGCGGTCGCGAGTCAGCCTCGAAAACGCTCGCGATGGTGACATCGAGGGTAGGCAGAGCTTTGAGAGCGACCACGGCAGGATCCGTAACGAGGCAGAAGAAATCTGTAGGCGGCTGTGGGAGAGTGCCGAGGCAGTGGAAGGGGATTGAAGAAGTTCACACCTGGTGAGCCCCCCCCAGTCACCTTGGACTTTGCCTGTCACGGCATGTTCCCCGTGGCGAGCTGCCCCCTTTGTGTTGGTCCCTTTTCCTCCCACGTACTACGTCGTAGGAGACGTCGTATTGATTCGCATAGGTTGGAGTTTGGTACTGTGACAAACAATCTGAGGGCCAGCCCTGCCCACATGAGCGCACATGACTACTGTATTATAATCAAGGGCCAGCACACCTATCGGCCGTAGAAAGAGTTGGCATTCAGGTTGGAGAGACCGAATACCGGGGCATTCAGTGGTTGGTTGAATGAGGAATGCAATTCCAAGGATCAGGGATCGGCCATAACCAATCACCTTGAGGAGCGAGGCTGGAGTAATGGTAATTTCTTCATTCTTTCCAAGCATCCAATATGAGCATGGCCATTTCCCCAAACAAACCACTTGCTGGGTGCCTTTATTTGCGAGTCTTGCCAGATTGTCCGCACCGTCGTGGCGAGGAGACGAGCAAGCAGAGCGCGTACACGCTGGCTGAAATGGAGGCCGACCATGCCAATTTTGGAGATGCGAGCGGCTGAGGCACTCACCGTCTGACGCTTGGCAAGGTGTTGTCGCACACGCAAACACGCTGTCAGGGCTTGGTTGAGGATGCTCCCGACGATTGGCCGGCGAGGCTCGTCGCGACAGAAGAGGTTTCCGAGCATCGTGCTACGTCCCGCGCTACTCTGGTCTTAATTTTTGATTGTTTTGTTTTTTCACCTCGTCGTCACACTTGCGGTTCGCCGGCGTGGTGTCAGAGCGGGTATCTCGTGAGGAAAAGTGGACTCTGGGGCGAACGGGCGGGAGAAACAGACCAAGGGCGCAGGGAAGCGATGGCAAATGTCGCGATGGCAACGGGTGGTTGATGTCAATGGCGCCTCAGGCACCCTTTGCGCATCTCAGCGCCAGCCAGTGAGGACGGGCAGCAATCTGCCAGGTACCCGCGCACTCGCCGGGGCGGACTTGCGCGGGCAGGGGGGGGTGGGTGGTGTTGGTTAGGCTCAGTGTCACGGTGAAGGTCAGTGCACGCCGAAATTGCGTACGGGAGATTGCGCCCCAGTTATTAAAGGCTCGTGAGTCTCGCCGTTGTGTCTCCCCCAAGCGCTCGTCCTCACGTACCGTTCAACCCAGTCACTCTTTATACAAGACAATCAGCCTCGTCCCAGCAAGCCAGACTTTGCGCCCACGCTCTTTGCACACCCACTATCTTTGAATCTTTTCCTGTCAACCTCTCGATCATCAATCAGTCTCTCGTCTGAACATCGACAACGCCAAAACTCAAAACCCAAAACACCAAAACACCAAAACTACCTCAACGGTCGCAACAAACAAACAAGATGCGTTCCTTCCAGCAAGTCGTCCTCTTCCTCTTCGCGCTCTGCGCCATGGTCTTCGCGGCCGAGCCGTCGGCCTACGACTCCACCGTCTACGTGACTTCGACCATCTATCGCGTCAACACCGTCACCGCATCTGGCACCCCACCCGCGATCCCCGCCTTGAACTCGACCAGCACCATCGCTCCCGCCTACCCTACCGGTACCGGCGCGCCCAGCTACTCTGTCCCCAGCAACGCGACCTCTGCGAAGCCCACCGGAACTGGTGCCACCAGCCCTCCCTCTTTCCCCGGTGCCGCCTCCGCCTTCTCTGTCAACAGCGCCTTCATTGCCGTGCTCGCTGCAGGTGTCGGTCTTCTCGCACTATGACCGTGTTAAGGGCGCCATCTACCGCTTCATTGCCCTGTTTAATTCTTCGCTCAACACTACCCTTCTTTACGAATTTGACGAAGCTTGAAGGATGCACCTCGGGATCCTTATAACCTCACCCTCTTTTTTTCTTTGCAGAGTCTTGAACCACGCATCATTTCACCAAACGTTTACCCCACTATCTTTTTGGCCCTCTCGTGCCCCAGCTGGACGAGGTAATTTCTAGTCACTCTTTCACTTTTTCGATATACCCCCTTTTGTCGTTGTTCTTGTTGGATGGATGGTCAACTATCACGCGCGACTGGATCGAGTGCTCGCTGCGTCTGATTTGGGAACGGGACGTGAGAGGAGTGCGGAAATACCCCCCCTCTGTTTTACTTTTCGGTTGTCGGATCTCCTCGTCAGGATCGATCCACAACGCCTTTCTCTGGTGGAGCTGGAGTTTGGAGATACCCCCCCTTTGCGGATTTTTTGTGCGCAAAATTCGATGGACGGATGGATATGCGGAGTGGAGGCATAGGGGCATGGACGGACGACGATGCTGCGTACGTAGCTGTATTCATCATCGTCTTCGCCATCGCCATGCATCGTCGTTGATTGGACTGTAGCAGAAAGAAAACACCCGGTTTGGAAGTCAGAACCCCCTCCGTCTTTCGCTGCTTCGCTTTGCATGTGTGAAATTGGATGTTCATGCCATGCTTTTTGACCGACGAATCACACCCCGAGCGCATTCGCTAGCCTACCATCCAGCTTGCTTGGGATGGGATGCAATGCAGTGGAATTGCGATCGTCAGGGTTCATCCACGATTCTTCCGCCTGCACGGCCAAATGGGTACATGGTAGGTACCGGTGGGCAGTAGCTCTTTTAGGCGCTTTCCGAGCGCCAGGCCGTCGACGCTGCCAACCTACCAGGCGGTGCTCATGACGCGCCCGGCCCAAGACGAAGACGACGATGGAGACGAAGACACCCTGCCCGCCGGCAATTCACTGGTTGGTTGGGTGGTTGCCGTGCCATGTATCTACCGGTATTCTTGCATGTCTGCTTGGAAGGAAGCGCCGCCTGGGAAATTTCCGTGCGGGCAGCCTGCTTCCCATTTTCTCCCTTTTCTTTTTTTTTCTCCGCCCCCATGTTGCTTGCTTGCTTGCTTCCCTGCATGCCCTGCGATGTCCTGCGGCGCTGTGATGTGCTGTGATGCGATGCGATGTGATGCGATGCAGCAGGCAGGCGGTCCGGGACGACCTTTTTAGTCTGCAGCAACTCTCTCCATCTCTCTTTCTTTCTCCCGTTGCTCCATCTAATCTACTTGCTGTGTATTATCGTGTCTCGGGAACGAACTGTCAACATCACATGAGAAGGTGGGTCGGTCGCCACCGGCGAGCATCCAGCCATCACCGCCGACGGGATTGAAAACATTACGGAAGAAGAAGAGGGCGGGCGGGATCCATATCGCGTGTGTGCGCAGTTCCGTACCAAGGCTGTATAGCCATCTCTGTACATAAGCGAAATTGCGGCGCAGTGGTGGTGCCGTGCTTGGGCAGGCCTGTGTGGGGAGGAGGATTAATAGTGCGAGGGTGGTAACGTTGCAATAACGGAGGTGGTGTCTTCACGATCCGTGGATGACGGGGGCTAGCTGGGTTGATTCTGCCCTCGGAGGGAGGGAAGTGAAGTGGCGTGGCCAGCAGCATATGGAGTCGATCGAGACCGGCAATCCGCAATACCCTCCAGCGGCAACATTGCGTCCATTCTACACCTACATTAACCTAGAATATCTCGGGGATTATACACCTATATAAATATATAAATATATATGTGTGTCTGTGTGTGTCTGTGTGTGCGATCAAGCACTCGTCTAATTGCTGGTATAATCTCTCGCACCAGTCGAGGCCGCTGTCAAGTACGGACGCGGAGTTGGCCCTTTCTTCCCAACCATCTCACCACAGACCGAACAAGGCGTGCGAGTTTCAGATCTCGCACGTGGGGGAACGGGCGCGTATGCGGGCCCGTCCTTCAACATGTAATGCAGGTGTATTCTTGGATTACCGGTAGAGGCTCGGGACTGGGTAAATGACTTGCTGATTGATGGAAGCACATATAAGTAGTAAGATCGGAGTACGCCCCGGAGTTTGGTGGGGAGAGTTTCACGTTCTGTGAGTAAGCTGGCTTGACTGAAGGCTGGATTCGGGAATGGTGTACGATTTCGTGTCGACGGTGTCACTCGCGAATGGCCAGGAAGTGGATGACGACGGTGGGTGTACTGATCTATCGACATGGGCTGGACAGCGTGAAGCCTTTGCTTGCGGCTTCTGTGCGTCGTGGAGAGGCATGATGGCGTCAATGGATGGGAGCTCGTGGTGGCTTCGGGAGGCTGTGCGGGTGCGTTGCGATGTGCCAGTCCTGTTCGTGTTCGCGTTCGTGCAGGACTTGTGGCTCCTGCTTTCGTAAGGGCTGCTGTGACACCATTCAACTTCCCTCATTTACCCGTTGAATACGATTCAACAACGGACGTGCAATGGAAGGGATGAACTTCGAATAGAGTTGAGAGTCGATGCGACGATCAACGTGGGTTGATTCAAGTTCCCTGCCCGGGCCCACAAATTCTCTGCAGACGGTTAGCGCTATCCACACAGTGAATGTGTATCCAGGTAGTGAAAGCAGACCTTTTGGAATTTAATCATTTCTCAACGTGAGGAGTCTGGTTGGATGGGTATCTTTTATCTCTCTCCACAATACGCCTCGTGAACGCCTACTGGGCAGTCGCCGCAAGGTTCAACACAGCCATCATGCAACAACCCCACCGTGGAATGCCATCTCTTCAGCCTCGGTACGACACGCTCACCTGTGCAGCTTTCAACATACTGCCCATTCCCTCTGACGCTGTTGCATCCTACGAAACCTCCCCATGGCTAACTTCGGCTTCTCTTTGGGAGACATCATTCTCGTGAGCAACATCGCGTATACGGTGTACAAGTCAAGTAAGCACGCGGGGGAGGATTTCAGGGTTATCACGACAGACGGTAAGCCACACATCACACGACATATAGAGAGCACCCCTGAATTTTCTTCCCTCAGTGAAATCGCTACGTTCCCACCTCGAGGCGCTGGACGAAGAATTCACCGACTCAAAATCACTCATCCACCGAGCCGGCGCCGGCCAAAAGGAAGAGCTTCAAACCCTGCTCACGCACTGCAGGGATGATCTCAAAGACCTCAGGGAGTTTCTGCGAAAGTACAGATCGCTCAGATCAACAAGGCCGCGGAATCGCGACAAGCTCAAATTCACACCCAACAAGCAATCCGCCATTCGGATCAAAATTGCCACCCATTCAGAGCGATTGCAACGATTCTTGCAGAATCTGCACACTGGTGCGCTGGGGAGGATAGAGAATTATGCTGAAGAGCAAACGGTGTCTTTTGAACAGATCAGAGTCAAGCTGGATGCGCTTCATCAAGATGTGTTGGCTGGAAGGAAGGGCGCATCCGTTATCACTGATATGGATGGCTGGGTCAGGCAGGAACTCGTCGACGACGATGTTACTGTGACGGATGTGGAAGCTAATCAAGAACAGATATCCGCGTGGTTGGAGAGACTCCGCGTGAAGGATGATACAAAGGTTGTCTTGCAAGGGATAGCGGAGCGGGAAGCTGGGGATGAGACCTCGAGTGCATGCGACTCCACAACGGGGGAGAGAAATCACCCACAAGAGGAATCAGAAATTGAAGGAAGCCAATCAACGAAGAGCGACGACAACGACGAAGACGACTCCAAGGATCTTGTCGTGGGAGAGAGTGAAAGCCACGACGAAACCACCGAAGAAGATCACCAAGGCAACGTACAAAGGGAAGATGAAACAGCACCCTCTCCCTCGGAGCAAGAAACCAGCAGCGACGAACGTTCTCCATCGACAACTCCCATCACATCTCCAGAACCCAGCGCTGCCATACCGGCCGACCCCCATCATTCCACCTCCCAGGATGCCGAACCCGAAGTAACATGGGAGATAAACTTCGACTTGGATATTACCAAGCTCTCAGCCTTTCTTCTAGATGACGAGGAAACAAGAACCATGTCATATAGCGACATCCTCAAACACCATATAGATGTCTGGGATGCGAACCCCTCTACCCGGCAACTCGAAGCCAAACGATTGGAATCTCCGAACCACCGTCTCGCATGCGATAAACTCCTGGCACCTATCCCCGTGACACTTGAGGAACTAATGAACGGCGTCGACAAAGTCGTACGCGTGACGAGGGTGAAACTGAACGAGACGACAGGCCAAGCGTACGCCGACGATGCCTATCTAGGCCTCGCTATAGTCAAGGGGCAATGGGTGTGTGAATACGAGTATCGTGGTTACGGGAACCAAGAACTCGACGGTGAGCAGGAGTTGTCTTTTTTTCTGGTTCAGGTCAGTGCAGCCAGTCCATCGAGCTTGCGCGGATTTTGTTCGTCTGACCAATGGCTCCATGATCAGATCCCGCATCCATACTTTGGAAGACAGAGATTACCCGAGCATCCTTTCACCCCGATTACCTCCACGCTCGTACACACGGTCGCGATTACTTTGGCAGAAGCGTTCTGCGGCTGGGAGCGTGAACTTGAAACAGTGGATAATATCACGCTAAAGCTATCCTGCCAAGGACCGACGGATCCAAGCCATGGATGTAGAGTGATGCATCTCGGCTTGCCAGAAGTCGATCAGCCCGATCAGCGCGGCCACATTGAGTTGAGCGTCGAGATTCAGTATCCCGACACCTTGACAGATCAACAGAAAATCGACATCGTCGCCGTACTACGCCAGACAGATGTCGAAAAGGGGAGATTCCAGATTGATGGAGTGAACACTGAGACGGAGGATCTCCAAATTCTGGAGCTGGAGTATTTCCAGAACGTAGATTGGGTTGGTTAGGATAAAATCACATCGAAGTACGAGTCTTTGTCGCCATCCTACCCTATCCATGGTGTACTAGAAGAAGTGGTTCTCCAAACTCTTGTATTTTTTGCTACCCAGCAAGTCTTTGGGTAATACTCAACGCAAATCTGCGCACACCGACAGCTGACGTGCCAACTCGGCGGACGCTAATTGAAATTTCCGAAGAGACAGACGTGCCGTCGACTGTACGCATATTCAACGGAGCAACAAGGCGATCATCAACCAAGGTCGCCTCTTGTATCTCCCTATCCCACAACTCCCGGTGCTGTTTGTGTTCCAGTGTATCGACTGTGGAATATACGAACCCGCAAGCAACTTTATCATGCGACAAGGAAACGAGAACGAGGAATGCATGGTCGGGATAATCTTTATTGCCGAATCCAAAGACCCCACGAACTTCCGAGGCGCGGTAGTCTGCGGTGTCTCCCGTCGTTGGAAACCAGCATTGATCTGGTGGGATATCCATGGCTAACGCGAGTATATCGTCGCGCTTGAGTTTAGAAGTGCTTTTTGATAGAGGGTTGCTTGCTATGCTTTCATGTTTCTGTTGCAACGTCGACAAAGCCATCCTGATATTGGTGAAGCCACTGGACGATCTTTCTCCAATCGTTGGTCTCCCGTTGGTCCCTTGTATTATAGCCTCCTCGGCAGCTTGGCTTCCATGTTCTGCATCCAGGAAGTCGGTCATGTTAATCCAAGAAGAGAACAAGCATCGCATAGGGCAATCTGGACTCCAGCTTGTTGCGACTAGTAGAAGACACATGGCGCGCAAATTCGGATCCGCAGCTACCAGCATAGCCCTGGGTATCCTAGGTGCTGGAGATGGCTGGGCCACGGATATGGTCCGCCACTTGAAGCTTTTGCTGCTAGAGACGGGGATGAGCGTCAAATCCGGTCCCGCGCGACGAACGTACACATCTAATTGAGGACTCAGTCGATTCAGACTGATGCATACTATGGCGTCCATTTCGTCCTTTTCGTATAGCAATGTTATGCAGGCGTAAAATGCTCCTTTTGTATCCTTTTTTTCGAGCATTGGAAGCGTGATGCGAAGGCCTCTGCTATTCAAGAAGGGGACATCTAAAAGTGGAAGTGTCAAGTCAGTAAAGATCATCTAAAGTAGTAAATGTAGGTATAGGCTTAGGCCGTAACCTATCTCTATCATTGACCTACGTGGTGTCCTTGTTGAAGGTTACGTACCGTGGCCTGATGGTGGCGTGAATAGATGCCAGCAATTCCGAGAGAGGGTTGAAAAGCTCCAAGCATGGGTTTGGAACGGATTGGAGGATAGTTGTGCGGTTTCTTGTTTTGTTTCATCCCGGAAGTCTCGTAATGAGTTTGCAAGAAGACCCTTTGATATACGCGAGTTTTGATGCCCCCCAAACCACGCAAAGAGGGTGTAGTCTTCGCGGACGCGCATGATCTCTTCCTGTAGGCGTCCAAAGGCTCGTTCTCCTTCGCCATAAAGTAGAGGCATGTTGACACCAAACAGCCCAAGAAGGCAGTATGCCTCTGATAGCAAGCAAATGTTAGTGAAGTACGGAAGAAAGTGGTAGTCGCAAAACATGTAATGATGCTCCACTTACGGTCCTCAACACGGGTCGTGTTTCTGTGTGCAGCCCAAGACATCCGTACTGCCACATTTCTTCTCGATGGATTTTCACCGCGAAGAATGGCTTCGTCGATGCCAGAGACCTTGGTGATTTGCTCGCGGAGGCTGACTTTTGTTCCGAATTCCACCCAGTTCGAGTCGTAGAACTCAACAGTGGCGGGTGCAAGCAGCTCTTGTAGCGTCCACCCTCGTGTCCACCATCGAAGCTGAGCAAAATTCTCATTGTTGGTTACTGTTGAACCCGGTGCCAGTGTAAAATCTGCGAGGTATACGTAGCAGATACGCGAGCCTTTGTAATATTGGTACATCGAGTTGATCGACTCGGAGAGCTCGGCTGAAGAGGTTTTGTCGATACAGCAAGTATCAATCCATACGTATGTGAAGCCGTCTCCTGCCGCCTTTTCACAGCACAGCTTCAGTTTCGTGAAGCCTTTTTTGGTGGACGCTTCGGGAGACTGGAGATCTCGTAGGGTGACTTCCCCATCTCCCCAGGTGTGTGAGAGAATGACATATTCAGGGAAATCGCCCTGAAACTCTTCGACTTGGAGGGTAGAGGTGTTTAGTAGGCGCATTGTTTCTCAGATTCACCATGTTGCGGAGAGCAACTGGGAGGAAGTGCTTCAGCGGTGGTGCATGTTGACGCTTTCTCCTAATGTGGCCTGCGTAATGATGAGGAAAGATGGGGGCGCTAAACGAAGGATGGAGGTGGGGATGTAAACTGAGGTGTGCTGACGGTTCAGCGGCTAATGCATGATCGCTAACCCATTCGGGACCTGGCGTACGGACAGCCAATGAGAGGCGAGCTGGTGGCTTATCACACCCAACCTCTAACCGCCATCTCTCCATGTTTCCCCATATTCTCTCGAAACATCCAGGACACAATCGCTGCGCCGGACTTGTACAGATCCTTCACGATGAATCGCAAACGCACTGAACCTCATGCCAAAATCACTCCTCGAATCATAATCCATGGCGGGGCAGGCAACATCACACGGCAGTCCATGTCGAAAGAAAGATACAATGCATATCAGCGTTCTCTCCAACGGATCCTCGCATCTGCAGCTGACCGTTTGGCCGTACCAGGAGCTTCGGCACTCGATGTGGCCGCATATGCCGTCTCTTTACTGGAGGATGATGCACTTTACAACTCTGGAAAGGGCGCTGTCTTCACCCGCGAAGGAAAGAACGAACTAGAATGCAGTATTATGGTATCGAATGGCTACCGAAAGAGGGGCGTGGGATGTACCCTGCTGCAGCATGTCAAGAACCCCATCAAACTAGCGAAACATCTGCTGATTAAAGGTGAAGAAGATGGCGGAGACGGCTCGCAAAATCATTGCCAGTATAGTGGTGCGTTTGTAGAGAGTTTGGCGCAGAAATGGGGGCTGGAGATGGTGGAAACCGAATATTTCTTTACGCAGCAGAGATGGGATGAGCATCAGCGAGGGCTGGAAGAGGAGGAGAAGCAGAGAGAACAACAGGGGCTCAAAGGGTATGGAATGAGTGACTGGGAGAGGAATCACTACATCCCTCTCGGTACGTGTGGTGCTGTGGTTTTAGATGACTCCGGAACCGTATGCGTCGCGACGTCTACTGGCGGTTTGACGAACAAGGTTCCTGGCCGTGTTGGCGATACTCCCACCGTGGGCGCCGGCTTCTGGGCAGAAGAATGGTTCGAGGAGGCTCCGTCTGTCAAGCATGAGATGGTATACCAGCCAGCTGCGTCTACACCTATCGATAAGCTCTCCAGGGGTGATATCGGGGGTCTACTGAACGACTGTCTGCCCACAGCAGCGCCGGCTTCCTCTTTCCGTGGGAAAGAAGACCTTTCACATGGCAGCGACGAGAAAGCCGAATGCGTTCGCCACGCAGTAGCCATGTCTGGCACTGGGAATGGCGACAGTTTCCTTCGTCTCGCTGCCGCAAACACTACAGCAAACAAGTCTCGCTTCACCTCGGCTTCGCTCTCCGATGCTGTGAGCTGGATGGCGGGACCCAACGGACAGCTGCAGAAGTCAGCAGGCGAACGATGGGGCCACACCCACGAGGGCACCGGCGGTATCATCGGCATCGAGCTCGTAGGCACCAAAGCAACGGTTGTGTTCGACTACAACTGTGGCGGCATGTTCCGAGCTTGGACCGAAGAAGACGGGGAGCAGAAGTGTCGAATCTTCCGCGAGGACGGATATGAGAAGATGTACAGGCAGCGAATAGAGTGATTGCCACTGCGGCAGTGGCGCACATTGTCGTTGTGGCGGCCATGTGGGTGATGGCGATGGCGATGGCGATGGTGATGGTGATGCTGACAGTGCTCAGCCACAGACCGACCCACCGCGTCATGGCGGCCGCGGCGCTCTCCTATTGTACGAGACAGCCGGCTTGAGCTTTCTCACGACCCTATCGCCGCTCAATCCGAGCTCCACGTAATTTATAAACACCACTCCCCCTCTACGCCCTCACCGTCTGCCCTTCGTGAAACACGCCCGGGATGTCGCCCTTCTCCATCAACAATCCGTTGCCCTCGTCCGTGAGGAGTGAGTCCCCCCCTCCTGCTTCCCCGCACAGCAGCGTGATGCGGCTATGTGATGTGACGTACGCCACATTTCGCACCATGACGTCGCTGACAACTTGACAGGCGAGTGCACCAAGGCCGGCAAGATCTTGACTTCGTTTGTGGACCCGCGACAGGCATTCGGGCCCGACAAGATCATTCCGCCGCAGGTTCTCGCAAACGCAAAGGTGAATACTGCGTCCGGATAGCCCGGCGCCACGCTGTGCTATTGGTGCTGCCCAAACCCAAACACGAGATGCTGATGTTTCGGAACATGTAGGGCCTTGCCATCCTCACCGTTTTCAAAGCCGGCTTCCTCGGTACTGCGCGCTTCGGCTCCGGCGTCGTCGTCGCTCGTCTCGCCGACGGTTCGTGGAGTGCGCCCTCGGCTATCGGGTCGCTGGGCGCCGGGTTTGGAGGCCAGATTGGCTTTGAGCTCACAGACTTCGTGTTCATCCTCAACGATGCGAATGCGGTCAAGACGTTTGCGCAGGCCGGGTCGCTGACCTTTGGGGGCAACGTCTCCATCGCAGCGGGGCCCGTCGGACGAAATGCGGAAGCGGCCGGCGCGGCGAGCTTGAAGAGCGTGGCGGGCATCTTCAGCTACAGCAAGACGAAGGGCTTGTTTGCGGGTGTCAGCCTGGAGGGCAGTGGCATGATCGAGCGGCGAGACGCCAACGAGAAGCTGTACGGCCGGCGATGGACGGCGCGGGAATTGCTCAGCGGCCAGGTGCAATCGCCGCCCGCCGCAGAGCCCCTGATGCGCGTCCTGAACTCCAGGGTGTTTGCGGGCGTTGCAGGCGCCAACCCGGCCAGCGAGTCCATGTACAACGACATCCCCGTGTACGACGATGCGCACGACAACGTGGTTTGGCAGGGCAGGAGAGGCTCGGCCTACGGGGAGGGCGTCAGGACGAGCCGCACAGGCTCCATGGGCACTGCTGATGACGACTATGTCTACCGCGACAGACCCAGCCGGGCCAGCACCTGGCAGGACGATGTCTACGACCGACAGCCGCAGTCAGCTGGAGGGGTTGGCCGTTCCTTCTCCACACGCGCCAACCCCAACGAGACCTTTGACCGCTTCGACAGCCGCAGCAGCCGAGGCTCTGGATTCGGCGACGACTTCAACGGCAAGCCGGGCAGACCTACGGCGCCGAAGCCCAACTTCACCAAGAGGGCCAGTGCGAGCCCGGGACAGGCAATCGCCAAGTTCACGTTTGAGGCCGACCAGCCCGGCGATCTTGGATTCAAGAAGGGCGAGATCATCACCATCGTCAAGAAGACGGAGAGCGAGACCGACTGGTGGACTGGGCGTGTCGGAGATCGCGAAGGCATATTCCCAAGGTAAATCCATCACCATCACCATCACCATCGCTATCTGAATCCCAAATCAATCCAGAAGCCCCATTTGCTGACAAAACCAGCAACTACGTCGAAACGATCGACTGATCATCCATCCCTATACCCCACCCCACTGCATCAGTTCGAACCCGCATATCGTACCCGAAAGATACCTCTGCCATTGCTTCGTAGACCATCTCCAGCCTTTCCGAGCTCCAGCCCTACAGTTCTTCAACAGGTTGTATATTTCCTATCATGATGCCCCTCACTCAGAGCATAGCACGGAGTTATTGTTATTGTTTTTTTCTGCAGGTCTGATGGTATGACTCTGTTCGGCGTGTGACAAATAAATTCAGCGTGCAACATCAATCAAGCAAGCAAGCGAGCGTCAATGCATTCCCTAAGCCAATGTTGAACCCTCACTGTTCAGTCTGCATCGTTGTTACGTAATCGGCTTCTGCTACTTCTATTCGACATGATGTTTGTGTCCTGAACCAATTACCATAACATTGTACCCCGCATTTTGAGCTTCGACGATGGCCAGTCGTCTCACACGGTACACAAGGATAAAAGCTAGTGCTGGAGCCGAAGGATGAAAGGTGCCGTCCTAGATAAGAATTCGGGCGAAAGTCGGAGATGCAGATAGGGAGGGCGCCCACTTTACCTGGACGGCACTGCAGCTACGACGTACCGCATCCGAGGCTGGCAACAATCGTGAATTTATCAATTCTCTCTATCCCCTTCTTATTCTACTCTACTCTACTACTTCTCTTCACTGCTATCTTCTTTGTTAGCTTCAACCGACCCCTGAAAAGATGGGGGAACCTTGGCAGCAGCGGGCCCAGGCTAAGCGCGAAGCTCTCCTCGCCGCTATCCCGCAGGAATGGCGTATTGGAACCCTCCCCTCGGTAGAGGAACAGGTCGATGTTTCGGGAGAGTATATCAGAGGTTTCTTGAGTGAGAGGGAGGTGCAGATCACCGAGACGGATGCGGAGGGTATTGTGGAGAAGACGGGGAAGGGGGAGTGGGGGGCTGAGGAGGTGGTGAGGGCGTTTTGTCATAGGGCTGCGTTGGCGCATCAATTGGTCTGTTTAGATTTAATCTGAAAAGGGGGCGGTTTGGTGTTAGCAACATGCTGACGAGAATGCACAGTTACACTGTCTCCATGAAGTCTTCTTCGATGCAGCCATCAGAGATGCTCAAGCCCTGGATCAATACTACAAAGAGCACGGGAAACCCGTCGGTCCCTTGCACGGTCTTCCCGTCTCCCTAAAGGACCAGTTTCATGTCAAAGATGTGGAGACGACCATGGGATACGTAGGCTGGATCGGGACTTTCGAAGGCAAGACTGGTACTGGTAAAGAGAAAATGTTTGAGAGTGAGATTGTGAAGGAGTTGAGGAAAGCGGGTGCAGTGCTTTATTGTAAGACGAGTGTGCCGCATACTCTTATGACTGGTGAGACGGTCAACAATATCATCGACTATACGTTGAATGGGAAGAACAGGAGGTTGTCCAGTGGGGGGAGCAGTGGCGGTGAGGGAGCTTTGATCGGGGTTAGGGGATGTGAGTATTCATCTCTTCGTATTTCATTCTTCTTGTCATGTTTTGCTTCGGGTACTCCGTGCTGTCTTTCCTGACAACACACAGCACCCTTGGGCTTCGGCACCGACATCGGCGGCTCCATCCGCATCCCAGCTGCCTTCAACGGTCTTTACGGCATCCGTCCCTCGGGCGGTCGCCTCCCATACCACGGTATGGCAAACTCAATGGATGGTCAAAACAGCATTCTCTCCGTCGTGGGTCCTCTAGCCACGAGCGCAGGCTCCCTCCGTCTCGCCGTCAAAACACTCCTCTCCTCGCAGCCCTGGCTGTACGACCCACTCGTCCACGAGATCCCCTGGCGCGACGAGCAAGATCGCGAGATCCGCGAATTGGTCAAAGGAGTCGGGAGTGGGGGCAAAGCTAAGTTGTGTTTCGGTGTTCTCAAGACGGACGGGGTCGTTAACCCGCATCCGCCCATTCGACGAGCAATCGACATCCTTGCAACAGCCCTGAAGGAAGCAGGTCACGAGATAGTTGAATGGACACCGCCATCCCATAAAGCCATCTCCGAGACTGCCTTGGAGACCTGGATGTTCGACGGCGGCACCGATGTCAAGTCCGCCTTCGCTCTCTCCGGTGAACCGATGTCTCCTCAAATCGCCCTATTTTCCACTCTCCCGCGCGAAAGAACGGCTAGCGAGGTGGCCGCCATCAACATCAAGCTTCGTGAACTCAAGAAGGAGTACCTGGACTACTGGATCGGCACGAAAGATCGGCAGGGTGGCAGCACAGGAAGGCCGGTCGATGCGATCATCTGTCCGCTGGCGCCGTTTGCGGCTGCGAGGAGAGAAAAATTCCTATATATCGGGTACAGTACCTGGGTCAATGCGGTAGATTTTACAAGTGTGATTGTGCCAGTCACAGAGGTTGATAAGGAGGTTGATGTGATTGAGGATGGCTATGTGCCAATCGATGAGAATGATAAGGCGGTTTATGAAACCTGTGAGTGTCGTGGAAAACAAAATTCTAATGGGGTGGTTTCGAAAGCTGATTTTTTTGAACAGATGATCCCGAGATTTATCATGGGGCGCATGTTGGCTTGCAGCTTGTGGGGAGGAGGTTGCAGGAGGAGAAGATGTTGGTGATTGCTGAGTATGTGGGTAAGCTTATCGGCAAGTAAGTGGATGGATGGTCTGTCACTATGCGGTTAGAGGACTGTGATACCCTTGGCCAGAGATCAAACAGGACAGATATTCACAAGGCAATCAATCGACTTTGAATCATTCAACCCCTTTTTTTCTTTCTAATTTTCCTGTGCACTCGAATTTGTGTATCGGAAAATTTTGGAACTCCACAGCCGCGCAAGAGATTTTGACTAAAGGAGGAGGAAAGTTCAGAGTAGAGATGATTTCAGAGGCCGACCGCTGCCAGACCTCATCGAGGATTGTTTCGAGAAAAGCTAGTACTTTTCGCAAAATGTGTGGAACAAGCGACGCGGGAAGGCATCGAAGATATCAAGAGTATGCTTCACTATGGTGAAAGCAAGTTCTCCCGTCAATGTTCCCTTGTTACGTACGCTTGGCAAAGAATGACACCATAAACAGACAAAATAACTAAAGGTCATAAGGCTCAAGTCTTCAAACAGTGTCCGTACGAGGTAACATCTGATGTCTGTACGGTCATGTGACGGCTACTCTCACATGACCAAGAGTACCGTGCGCAACCGTTTCAGGTTGCGTATATCCTTTTATCCCACCCGTGCGTAGATAGATCCTCTTTACACAGAATTGATCAATCATCTTTGTCACCCCTGAGCGCGCGCATACACTGCCCATTCAACAAACAGACCATTTGGGTTAAGCCATTCGATGAACTCAATATCAAATTTGGAAATCATCATGGCAACCGTAAGCAGCACCTCGAGCTTTGCAAAACTGCATCCCGAACAGGTACTAATTTCCTCCACCTATTTTGAACAAAAAAGTTTACCATAATCCCACAGATATTCAAGGTAGGGTCACTGTGGATCACTCACCGAATGGGAAATAGTTACCGCTCCGGGCCGCTATGGAAAATTCCAGGTTTTTAATCACATGACCCGTACCGTCTGTCTTCTCTACTTCCTTCACGTGCCGATAGGCCCAAAATTCGGAGGCTGGGTGGTCTGGGGTGCGTGCGTAGATATATATAATCAGAATTATGCAACACCACGCGAAATCAAGATCAGTATACAAATTAAACGATTTCTTGGTCAAGCCACTCGTTTTGGATGGGAATGGGAAGTTCTAGGCCAGAATTAGAAGAGGAAAAACGGAAGAAGGTACTCACAAATGGTTTCGTCGAGATGAGCTACCTCTGTAGGAACCTGGAAAACAGATCCTTTAGGTATATTGTAACCACCGATTACAACAGGTTCGGTGACCGTTCGAGTAACAAGAATGCTCACGTGTACCCACAGGATGTCAGTGTAGATGGACTGTAATAGGGGCATAGAAGCAATTTTCTGAAAATAAAAACTTCCTGCTGAAGCGCCATCATTCATCCTAGCCCGCGATACCTCCTCAATTTTATGATATAAATCGGGATCATTGATGATTTTCATCACCATCCATGTGCAGATGGGGATGGTATTGGCGTGGAGCCTGAGCCGCAAATAATGGTTGTTTAGCGCTGGTAGATACACATGAAGATTACACTTACCCAGACAGTAATAAGGCGAAAGCGGCGCCGAAGCTCTCGGCCAAAAAGCTAAACTGTTTCCCCCGTTGAGCCAAGCCCCTTGTAATTTGCGAACCGAATATAGGTTCCCATTCTTGACCTTGGAGTCCGACAGTGTCCCAGTCAAAATCTTCATCCGCAAGTTTGTACCACTGGCGACACACGCAACGAAATCGCTCCCTGGCAGATATGGCCCGTCTATTCAGCCAACTTGGCAACCCGAACGACAGGGATTCGCCGAACTGTTCATACTCTCAAAAACCGTCTATGAAACCTGGATTGACTTCCAGAATACGCGAGCCTAGTACCGAACGTGTAGCCGCGATTGACGTGTGTTTCTTGAGGAAATCAGAAACCCGCACCTCAACCCAATCGCCGACTGGAAACGTGGAGAGTTCCTCTTTGAAGCACTTTTGGAATGTTGTCGAGAAAGCACCGACGGAAGGAGCGCTAACCAGACCCTCTTCGTGTATGCGGTGCATTGCATGCCATATGCACTTTTCTGGTGCGGTTGATCCAGTACTGTCTTTACGGGGTAGAGTGACGCAATCTGAATCATCTGCGGAAAATTTGGCTACGTCAGTGGATGCATAGCCTGCTGTGTGTTCAAGTATGCGCAGGATCCAAGGGTCCGAAGCGAACGACGGCCGGAAGATGGCCGACACAGTGCTACCACCAGAGACCAGATGAAGGGTCATATGATCGAGCCTGCACTGTACCACTGGGCTTGTCCTAAGAGCCTCTCTGAACATAATACGACTTCATTAGCGGTGTTCAGTGGTCGCCCAGGTCCATCAAGAACTGACCTTACTTGATTGTGCGGAAGGAGACAACACAAGCGATTATGAAAGCTTTGATACTATCAGTCAGATTGAAGTTCTTAGACAAATCGATGGCGGAGAAAACAGCCAGCAAGAGTGGGGACATGGCTCACCGACGCTGAACTCGCAATAGAACCAGAACCAAGTGAATGTCGCACTCTGCACCCTCCCTTTCCCGGTAGAAGTAGCGGTGTTATAGACCTCATGGAAAACACTTTCACGAACGATGGTGATGGCAATGGTGAGAAATACGAGACCAAAAACCAAGCTCAAGACAAATTTCTTCCGCTTGTTGATGTGACTTCTCCAGAGGATTGTAACTGGTAAACCGATGACTTGGGGTGACTGCCAGCTACGTGTGATATTTTTGCGAACATCGACCTCCCTAGACCGACGAAAACAGACATAGCGAATATAAGCCCTAACAGCAAAGGCAAAAGTGCATAGGGCAAAGAAAAGCCAAGTCAAGACGTGGTTGTAGAAACGAAAGTCAGTATCTACCTCAGGGTGATGACAGAAAAATGATAGGCAAGTTCCCGGAATTCAGGTATACTCAACATACATAGAAGGCCGTCGTCGATATGACATCGTTGCTGGTTGGCAGAATAACAGAACTAGAACCATCCGAGCTGGTGGAATTGTCAGAGGCCATCATCGCTGTACGACAGCAGTAGCTCTGTGCAGGTTCGAGTTTGTGAAGATGAGGCAGGAAGGCAGCGTTCAAAGGTTAAGAAAGAGGATGACAGTCGGGAATGAATGCATTGTCTAACAAGACTTGTCATCCTGCGTCAGGCTTCTTATGCTTTCCTGTGGCACAGTTGTTTAGGTATGTAGCCCCCTCTCACTGAAATCCATGTAGGCTAGCACCCAGGACTCGCAAGGTTCCATATAACAGTAGGTAGTGGTTGGTAGGCAAGTACGGTGCTGCAAGAATGGCTGCATACGCATGTACTGGGGTTAGTGACGTCCATGCGTCGTTTTTGGTGCGATGGATCATGGATGTGGCTATCCTGCTTACTTACATCTTCTACCAGACATATCTCCGTGGCAAGGGCATATAAATTGCTACATACACTGCATATGCACCCAGAGGCGGTTTGGGGGCTGGCGGTAAATTACATTACCGTGTCTGTGCACTCAATGCACGGACACGGTATGAAGTACCTAGGTCTTGGGTTCACGAAAATGGGGGAGATAGCGCACGAACCACTTTTGGTCGTTCCGCTCTTCCCTTTCCTCCCCTCCCTCCCCTCTTCTGCCGTTCGTCAACCTGCCTTACTCACAGCAAGCTACCAGCCATGCTGCCCACCGCAGCCTTGACTGTAGGCGTCATTGCTTCCACTTACCTGTTCTTTCGTCTTCTCCTTCGCCTGACTCAGGATGCAAGAGAGCCGCCAGCAATTGTGACAGCCCTTCCTTTTGTGAGCCCTCTGATTGGTATGGTTAGGGAAAAGTCACGGTTCCATATTCGATTGAGGTTAGTTTGACGAAGCTGTTCCTCCTACTTGGCACTCGTCTCTCGGACACTCACTTTTGGATAGGAACAAGTATGGGTTACCCATCTACACCCTCCGTCTACCCTTCCTGCGGATGTACATCGTCAATTCGACTGAACTCATCCCCTTGTTGCAGAAGCAATGGCGCACCGTTAGTTTTGCCGCCATTGCGGCCGATGCCGGCTTCACTGTTGGCATGAGCAAGGAAGCCGTCAGGATCATGCATCAGGACCTGACAGGTGAACACGGATTCAGCGTCAGTTGGCCACGATTCATCATACCCGCCATGGGTCCCGAAAAAGACCTCGATGCGATCAACAGGCGGGCCGTCGAAGTCCTTACCGACGAAATGGAAAAACTAACGGCAAAGGGAACCGTAAGACTTGGTCTGTCACGATGGTCACGCCAAACCATGGTCACAGCAACAACTGAAGCTGTCTGGGGGCCTCAGAATCCATACCGTGACCCTACCGTTGCCGAAGCGTGGAGGTGAGTCCGGCCGTATGTTCCTTTTGTTGAATCATTCCTAACATCCATGACGGGACTTTTGAAGCCGGCTTTTTGACTTTCTCCATGTTTCCGTTAGCGTCGATCCTTTTTCCTAAGCTTCGACGTGCGCGCGAAACGGTTGCGGCTGCCATGACGGAATACATGCGCAAGGGCGGGCACGAATCTGCCTCGGGGCTTGTACGCCTGCGCTATGAGCACCACCACGAGCAATTCGGCCTTGGCCTCGAGGACATCGCTCGCGGCGAGCTTGGAAATACGTTCGCCGTTCTGGGCAACACAACACCATGTGCCCTGTGGCTCATCTACCACGTCTTCTCCGATGACCAAGTTCTGGCTGATCTACGCCGCGAGGTCTCCGCCCTTGTGTATGAGGAACATGACAAAAAGGATGACATCGTTCACTCCGTTGACTTAGCCGCCATCCGCACTTCCTGCCCGATTCTGATGAGCACTTTCCAAGAGACGATGCGTTTCCGCGCTGTCAACCCTGGTCCCCGCGTTCTTCTCGAAGACGTGCGCCTGGATGGCCGCTATCTTCTTAAAAAGGGAAGCATGCTTATGATCCCGGCTATGGTGCAGCATAGCGATACTGCGGCATGGGGAGATGATGTTGGCGAATTCGACCACATGCGTTTCGCCCGTAAACCAGGCAAAGGGCGGAAGAGGCCAAACCGCGTTGCATTCCGCGCCTTCGGTGGCGGTCACATCCTTTGTCCGGGCCGCCATTTTGCGAGCACCGAGATAATGGTATTCGCGGCACTGATGGTGCTTCAATTTGACGTCGTACCTATTAGAGGAAAATGGATTGAACCTATTTGCGATAACTCGCCTGCCCAGGCAGGATTTCCCATTCCGGACGAGGACATTGAGATTGAGCTTCGTCCCAGAGATGCAACAAAGAAATGGAACGTCAAGTTCTCGGGATCAGACAAGGCGATGGATATCGTGTCGGAGGATAGTCTTGAAAGCGATCCAATAGCCCCTTGAGCTTTTCAAGTGTTCGGCAGTCTTAACTGAGTTGTGTTACGGGGAGGATTTATAATAGAATTAATATATTGCTGGCTTTCTAAACATTTCTATGCTGTATCTGTTCCGATAATCTATAACCATGTATTCATCTCGTTTCTTCCTATCTTTCTTTGCGCCTTTATCTGCTTTCCTCTGGCCCCTTTTCACCTATATATTAGGAAATGCAATGAGTGTCTCCAGACCATCATCAATGGCCCTTACTTTACTCGAGGTGGCTATCAAGCAAGTGTGTGATGCTGTGGATTCTGATCACATGATCACAATCTTCACGGGGGATAGCGCCTTGGCAACAGCCTCGTATTTATCCTGAGCGGGACTCCCTTACTCTTAGATCCTCAGCCTTAATTCTACTTTGTGTTACTACACCGTTTTTCTCTTGGCTTGTTTTCGTCCTTTCATAGCCTCGCAGTCTATTGCGTGTGATTTGTCGACCACTGTTGTGGGATGCCTTGCAACTGCCGGAGCTCAACCATAGTACTGAGTCTCCGCGTGCCTACACCGGGGGCCAAAATATTATGTAAAGCTTGTTGATGTACAGTAGTGCTGATAAGGAACTGAAATTTTGACTCAATTTGACGTTGTCGTAGATTAATCGATAATCTTCGAAACATGCAATGGTAGATCGTGTCATCAGGTTGCACCGACACCAATATACTGAGATTTAAATAGCCGCCGATATACTCCTCCTGCAACCAAAAAAAGTTGTTTTCACAAGGAAGGTCACACTGCAATTATTAACCTATATATAGTTAGTTGTCTTGAGTTACGCCTGAATGAAAATATTACTGTAAGTTGAATGTTGGGGCTGAGGGATCGAGACACGGGCCAATGGGGGAATAACGCTGGTACAAGCGTGAGAATGCGGGATTGCGGGTCGTGCAGGCTGCGGCGTAAGCCCCACAAGGCGCAAGCTGATAAAAGCAGAAGGTCTACGCCTCATGAGTACCAGCGTGTTAATGCAAGGCTTCTTCCCAATCTGAAAAAAGGTGCATTTGTGCTCTTTTAGGGAGTAACACGGGGCTCAATTCCTCGTCTACTGTAAAATTTTCGGGTATCCCTGGTATTACTTACCTACACGAGCCTGTCCCTGCTACGCCGTAGTTCGACCCTGATTATCACTGTCACAAACCCCTTTTGATCTCATGCATATTGATCTTCAAGGGTCGATGTCTCGGTTTCGGGGATCTTGTCCAACGTTATACTGCCCATACCCGAATTCCACGGCCGTCCGCACCGTTGAGTTCATATTACGGCGGCGGCAACATATTTTGTAAATGATCCTCCGGTATAAAATTTCAACGAGTTCCACCCGTGTTTACAGTAAAATGAGTCTTCTACTACTGCTGTTGGCTGGGATTTTGGTGCTGACGTTCTGCGTCCTGCATCACCTTTTAGTCGCTTCCTATGATTCAAAAGAGCCGCCACTCATCCAGTCCAGAATACCTCTCATTGGACATGTTATTGGCCTTCTACGTAACGGTAATAGCTACTACTCAGATATCGCGTTAGTTATAGAGAGGCTTCTCTTCCTTGTCTTCAAGACTGACTCGTTGCCACCAGGAAAAAATGCGGAAGACCTATCTTCACCCTTGGCTTGCCCCGTGGCAAGATGTATATAGCCACATCGCCTGAACTAGTGGCTGCGTGCGACAGGCGTGCCAAAATAGTGTCGTTTGCTCCTTATGTCGTTGCCTTTGCCAAACGGATCCTTGCGGCAAGCCAGGACAGCATACGTCTACTGTCCGAGGACCTACTCGAAGACAAGGGCCCTACTACCCTCCGTCCAGAGACAATGAAAATAATGCACCAGGAACTGATTCCAGGTGACTGCCTGGACAAATTGATGCAGACGGTACTGAATGACATCTCGAGAACGTTGGACACGGTGATCACGAATGGCGATCAAGCAGTGGTGCCCATGTTTCAATGGATCCGATCGTTTGTTGGCATAGCCAGTACCAACGCGATATATGGATCGGAGAGAAATCCAATGAAGCACCCCGCCACAATGAACAGTTTTTGGTAAGGCGCATCACTGTCTTGTTCATTCGGCTACATAACGTATACTAAAGTCGTGTTTCAGGGCAGTGGACAAGGACTTTGCCCTCTTGGGCCTTGGAATATTACCTGGCCTCATAGCTCCTGCGGGAAACCGTGGTAGAGAGCGGTTCTTTGACGCTTTCCGAGAATATTACGCCACAGATGGCCTCCAGACGGCATCTCATCTCATCAAAGCGCGCTACAAGGTCAACCGGAAACACGGAGTTTCGAACGAAGACATTGCGCATTTCGACCTGGGCGTTTGTACTGCCCTGCTGGTCAACACCGTTCCAGCCGTATGGTGGACTTTGTACCATGCTTTCTCCGATGAGGCTCTATTAGCCGAACTACGTCACGGTATCGAGGCCGCAGTTTCCGGGATGTCCAAGGCTTCGGAGACTTCGAGTGCTATTTCCATCGACGTTCCCCATGTCATCAAGACCTTCCCACTCCTTGATTCCTTCGTCAAGGAAGTGCTTCGCGTTCATAGCAACAGCATGTCCGCCCGACTCCTGCTCCAGGACAAAGTCATTGAAGATGACAAAGGTGCGGCGTACCTGCTCAAGAGGGGTTCATTTCTCGCCATGCCATCTGCATCAGTGCACGCCAGCACGGCCGCCTGGGGTCCGAATGCATCGACGTTCGACCCAGCACGCTTTCTTCACCTGAATGGCGACAAGGTTCCCAGATCTGCCTATCGGGCTTTCGGAGGAGGGAATGCCTTGTGCCCTGGAAGACATTTCGCAATGAACGAGATCATGAGCATATTGATAACCATGGTTATGAGATACGATGTTGCACCCCTGGATGGTGGTTGGGAGATCCCAGAGACGAGACATCATATCTCAACGAGCGTTATGACACCCGCCAAGGATGTCGTCGTTAGGATTCAACCCAGAAACGCATCGCAATACCTTGAATGGAACTTTACCTGGGAGCCGGAAAAGAAGACAACGAGAAGGTGAATGTGGCGATATCAAATTCTTATGTACAAGTAAGGCGATTATTTGATATAGCAATCATGCTTTATGTGCATTCCGAATTACACAATCACCCTCATCCTCTTCCATCCCGCACGAGCGACTGTAATCAATAAACGACAAGTCTTACTTGGTAGAAATCCCATGGTAGAAAAATGCTGATTTTAGTAATAAACGAACGTGTAAGCCCCCAGTTTATTGCCGAGATTAGGTAGGCTGTATTACTTCTAGAACATAAACAGAATTACCTCCGTTGAGGATACATATAGTTTAACATCTACGGAGGAAGGCAAGAAGTAAAGATACCGGTAGAAACGTAATGTCTCGCAGTCGCTCATAAGCATAGCATCTCATTTGTGAAAAGGCCTCTATAGACTTGGCACACGTCTCTCCGACTTCAAGTAAAGTGGATTTGTACATCTTGCGGTCCATCCTAGACTGTGTAAAACTTCTTTATGAAGCTCATCATGGATCTCAGTGTACTATTTGGCGTTACTAAAGAGAGATTCTACTGTCTCCCAGCATGATGTAGGTGTTGCAGGCTCAGATGTCAGAGTCATCGGCACACCTACTTGACTACTTCCGCTGCGAACCAACACGCGATGATCTGATTTTCAGACGACTGTAATCGTACTGAAGGAGACACTGTGCCGTATTGAATTGACAAGAAAAATAACGTACTCGCACCCAGCTCATAGCTTCCCTGGTATGTTCATATGCCCGCTGGTATCCATCTTTTTCTTCTCCGCCCTGTTCTTCTCCACCTCTTCCGACATCTTCTTATACCCAATAGCATCCAACCACTTCGGATCAATATTCTCCACCCGCAAATACGGGCTCATGTCCGCGCCCTCCCTCACATTCAACCAACTATACCCCATGCCCAGATGCGCCCACGGGTTCTTGTGCAAGTACTCGATATGGAAGTCCTCATAGCGCGGCGTCTCGATGATTTCAGAATAGTGGAGCGAAGAGCCCGGCCAGATGGCATTTACACGACCCGTGTCGTTGTCGCGGTACCAGGCGCGGCAATCGTCCTTCCAGACGGTGTGCTTGATCCATTCCTGAGCGTGCTCGTTGAAGCGGTCGGTGATGTCCTGCCGAGGGACCCAGGACTTGATGTGGTCGCGTTGCATCTTCTTGATGATCTGGATCGCGTACTCGGATACGCTGAGAAGTGGGCCGGCGACGGAGCCATTCTCCACGGGCCTGTACATATATCAGCATACCCACCGACGACCCAGGCGTTCCGAAAGAGACGTACCATGTGGGCCCAATGAAGGTCATCCAATTCGGCATGTCGGGCGCTCCGATTCCAAGGTATGATTCAGGCGTACGAGACCACTTGTCGTATAAATTGACGCCATTCTTGCCGATGACGGGAAAGCGAGGGCGGTAGGAAACATCGAAGCCAGTAGCACAAACAATGGTATCCACTTCCTGTTCGATGCCATCTTCACCCACAACGCCCTTTTCGGTGATCTCGCCCACAGCAGTGAAGTGAACGTCAACGTTTTCTTTCTGGATGGCTTCCATATACGGATCTCCAGGAGTGATACGGCGGCCTACATTAATGTGAGTGCATGCACGGGGATAACGTGCGAGAAGTACACCTACAACCAACCTCGAATTTCGGCGTGAATCCCTTCAACAACCTCTCATCCTTGATGAACTCTTTCATCCTCTCGTAGAACATTGCAGCCGCCTCCTTCTGCGTCTCACTTCCCGAGTAGAAGACGCCCCACAGCCCGTTGACCTGTCCCTCGATATCCTTTGCGTGGGCCACCAACTTCTCTGGACTATGTCTGAAGCCATCCTTTTCTTCGGTACTGTACACCTTATTCTGACCGAAATTACTCGCAATCTGTACGAACCAGACCCCAGTCCGTACGAAGACGTCCAGATGCTTGACATGCGGCTGCATGTTGGGAACTGTCTGAATACTAGATGCCCCGCTACCAATGACAGCTACGCGTTCACCCTTCCACTGCTCTTTTTGGTATTCCTGAGGCCAGTACGCTGTATGTACGATCTTGCCCTTGAATCTGTCCATGCCGGGAATTTTGGGCCACTTGAAGTTGTTCAAGATTCCGGTTGCGTAAAGCAACAGGTCGCACTCGTCGTCAAACTCTCTTGTGGCGCCTCCCAGAGCCTTCTGTCGAAGTGTGACTTTCCATTTCCCGGCTTCATCCTGCCACTCCGCGCGAACGACCTCGGTATCGAACGTCATGTGTTTGCGAAGATCGAAGACTTCGCAGATTTTACGAAGGTAGGCATGAATGTCGGAGGAGTAAGAGAAGAAACGTGGCCAATCTGGGTTGAGTGCGAAATTCATCGTGTATGCGTGAGATGGAACGTCGCAGGCACATCTGAATAAGTCAGCTTATCGGTTCGTAATGTTGTGATGCTGGAAGGCTATACCCTGGGTATCTATTCTCAAACCATGTGCCTCCGGTATCTGTCAGTAGAATACAAGATAGAAACAGATGCATCGTATACCTCCAATATCGGGATTTTTCTCGTAGATCTACTCATCCATTTAGTACGACCAGAGGAAACGGTTGAGTATAGTGATACTTACCGCGAGCTCCACGTTCTCACAATGCTTCTGGATTTGATAGGCACTCAAGATCCCAGAGAACCCGGCGCCGATAGTCACAACTCTAAGTTTGCGAGTTGACGGGTCCTGGTCAATGTAAGCACTCACTCACGCCTGTATTAACCTGGCGACCGACATTGTAAATGAATTCGGGAACATTATACCCATTTGATCCAGGAGTAGAATAATCCCACTTTCCATTGGTAGGATTCAACGTCATGATGAGCGCAACAATCAAAGTATCAAGCAGTATGAGAGTAGATGATAATGAGAGCAAAAAGCGGGGATACTGTAGGTGGGTGCGGGAAATGGCTGGCTTTATGTCATTTTGTGGTCACAAATGTATGGTAAGTGCTGTATATAATAAGCTCTATCTCATGGTGCGGAGGTGATGTGCGGGACCGAGGTCAGATCTCAGGTTACGAAGTCGTCAGCACCAATCGTAAAAGTGCTGATCCCCAAGACGACGGCGCGCTCACTACTACAACCCCAAGGAATGAAAGGGCTAGAAGAATCATAGCGATATCGATAGGCATCCTCTGATTGGTATCTGTTTCAATGAGAAGAGATGTTAAGTTTGCTTCAACCGCGATGGGTCGATCTTGCTGACAGCGTGATCTTGTAACCTGCTTGATGGGACCTTGCAGCCCAACTTGCTAGACCAATACTAGTAAAAATCGGTGATTCAAGCATCACGTGGGTCTTTAGGCCTCGATCAACCAATTAGATAAGTTGAAAGTGGATCTCAACGAATAAGACAAGGTGACTCCTAGACCACCGATGCGCATGAGTATGCATGATTCCGACCGGGACGGTTTCAAGGTTTCCCCTGCTGACACCAGAATACCCAGTGCGGGGTTCCGCGTCAATAATAGCTGCGTGGTAGTCTCGATTTCTAAGCCATCCTCGGCCGAAATCAGAGGTCCAGCTATCCTATAATTTCCATGACCGGGTGTAACGGTGACATTTCGTAGGGCACCTAAAGGAGTCGTCAGTCTGTCAGATGTGTTTGGGTCATTTTATATTTACTATAGTGAACTACATCATGGTCTGAATGAGAGATGAGCTATTGGGCCAGACGGCTTGCCCTCATCCTGGATTTTTTTTGACCATGAAGTAGGTTGTAGATCATTAGTTCTCGATGTCCAAGTACAAAGTATGCATTTTCAGAGTGGGACAAACGTACCTTCATCGATCCAAGCTCACTTGGTACATCTAACTCGAAGCACCATCGAGTACACAGCCAATAACATTTCTACAAATCCGCTTTTCAGGGGCTATTTCTCTCTCATCGGCCTTCAGAACTAAGCAATAAGCAATTGGTTTCAACTCTGGCCTTAGCTCACATCGGTGGTCAGTTTTAGGTGGACGACGGGTAAACCCACGAATTGTGACAACATATTCGACTGCATTTGTATAGCGCTTTCCAAACCCAATCATGGTCTGATGCCAAAGAAGGATCACACAACCGGACCGCCCTTTGCTCTCAGTCCTCCGCCATAGACTTGCAGTACGGCGATTATACCCATCGCAGCCGCCACGATAATCGCCTGAATCCCAAATGAGAGACCGAAGCCGCTCTTCGCTCCCCAAGGCTGCTGAAAGTAACCTACAGAGAAACCAGCAATGACTGTGTGGCATCAATCAGCACAACCCTCTACCTCCACATCTGACAAGATGACTTACCTCGCGCAAAATTCAACAATCCAGAGACCTCAGAGCTAGCCGACCCATACGAATCCAATGCATACGCAGTGATGGCAACAGTAGCAAGCATGACTCCAAAAACATACATGCCCCACCCCATAATGATACCTGCGTAGCTGAGATGCTTTTCGAGCGTTTGACCAACGATGATTAGTCCCGGGATCATGAAGGCTGCGGCAACATAATTGGTGACGAGACGAGCCTCGGGCTTGAATATACCATTGTGCTTCCGCACGTATCGATTCGCAATCCAGTCGTTGAAGAAGTGACCAAATGTTTCACCAAGGGTAACGGCCACGAGAGGAGTGAAGTAGAGGAAGCCGACTGCCTTGGATGTGAAACCATACCCGCCTGCCTCGATGGGCGTTTCGAGGAGGATGGTGGAAGTGATGTTGATGCCAACAGCCCACATGAAGCTCATCGCACTGATGGCACAGATCAGAACAGGCGATTCGGGGGAGTGGGATGATTACTCACTAGTATAACATAGCGGGGATAATGATGGGTTTCAAGAACGTAGACAGGAGACGGCCACAGCAGTGCCATAACGTCTTGAAATATCCATGGTGGTGTCGTATCTGCCATATACCAACCACTCGTGACAATCGACCGTTAAGAGTTTGTGATCTTCGAGGCTGCCGATCGATGGGTATCCCCCGCTCGTAATACGTCTCGTCGCAAACAAGCAATATAGCAACCAAGTCAGCAGCGCCCATGGCGAAACAAAGCCACATCACAGCCCGCCAATCACCTGTTCCCGCGATGATGAAATTCGCAAAGAACGGACCAAGATAGGGCGAAAGGATGAAGATGGCAACCCAGATGCCAATCTTTCGCGCGTGTTCGTGGAAGAAGAACATATCTTTGACACAGGCGAGACCGACAACCTGGTATGCCGTAAGAGTGAGACCCATCATCGCTCGGAAGCCGTAGTATACGGGAAAGCTGTGGGTGACTGCGCAGGCAAGCGTGAAGAAGGCTCCAGCAAGTGTCGACCAGAACATGACGGGTGCTCGCCCCCACCACGAGGAGACGACGATCCAGAGGAGACCGCCGATACCCCTTCGGATGTCAGTCGTCTTCCAAATGGGTCTCTGAGAGCAGAACTCACAGCATAAGCACATTCAAATTGCCAGATTCATTCACCTTTGCCGGTGATAGTCCCCACTCTTCGCCCTGTAGCACGATCAAGGGTATACCCGAACCAGAGCCGTAGTCCCCAAGGAAAGCTGTAGACGAAACGATAGCAAGCATAAGGTGTTTTCGCGTCCATGACCAATTGAGCGGATCGTTTGGGTCGGTTGTGGGTTGCGGGACGAGTACAGTGTGCCCATCCTCCGCAAGCTTCAGGTTCCCATACTGCCCCTTTTCGAGATGTGCAGCTCCTGCATCCAGAAGCACGATGTCTGTATCGTGTCCAATTTCCTGTTCTTGGATGTGCTCGCGGGTTGACATGTCCACCTGTGTGATCTCTGGTTTGATTCCGGCCATTGCGTTGGGATGTCGCCGTCAAAGAAAAAGTATTCGATCTTACTTCAAACATTTCCAAGGTAGAAGTGCTTGGTCGAAGCGCAATATATGTGGTCAGCAATCTACGTGTTGCCGAAGCCAGCCTGGGAAGTACAAGGCACTTGAAAGAGTTGTGGACATGTAGCCCACAGGGAAAGTTGTGTCCATGATGCATTTGATTGGTCTCACTTTGACCCATGGTGAGAACTAAGGTGTCATGTTGGGGTAGTGTGGAGGGACGATTTGCCGGCAAAAGGTCTTGCATCAACTGCCGGGCATAGCGACACAGAATATCGCCAGGATACCTCGCAGTTCCTGTGATTTGTATCGGTGATGACGTGAGTAAAGTTGCAGCGAAAGATGGACAATAATTCTCGTCACTGATGTTTCAGCGGTCCCCTATGCAAGAGATGACGCAGGTTTGGACAGTCCTGCAGTTCATCTTCACGGAGGAGTAGAAAGAGATGTAAGGTGAGGATTTGTCCAGATGGTGCCTATCGCGATGAGATGCACCGATCGTGGTGTTTGATCGGATCCGAGACCGGCAGGGTCAATGGATCGATGGATGCGGGGTAGCTTCAAACCCCCAGCACTTGAGAGTCGGAATCATTTCCCCCCGGTGCCAGCCGGTAGGGTTGTTGCGGGCAAAAGATGCCAGCGGAGCAGTTGTGGGCCGCAAGTGCGTTGCGGAGTGTGGATGGGGATGGTGATGTGGAGCGTCGAAACGGTGGAAGGTTTTGAGTGAGTGAGTGAGGGAGGGAGGCAGGGAGGAGAAGACGTCGGTGTGTACTGTGGAATTGGCAGGCGTGACCAGGGACGGCACGTGACAACGCGACAAGTCAATATGGGGACGCGTCCAACGATCGTACATGTATCTAACAGTATCCTGTACAGTTGCATCTTCACCGCTCCAGTCCAACCAGCCTTCCCACTTCATCTGCGATGCCACTGAACACCTTGGCCCTTTCGCCTTCAGGCTCCGCGACCACGGTAGGTTTCCCTCGATCCGCGTCTTCGCAGATGCTTGCATGCAGTGGAATCTCGCCCAACAGATTGAGTTCATACTTGTCACACATGGCTCTCATCTTTCCCATGTCCCCGAAGATGGTATGCGTTCCTCCACAACCAGGACATTGAAACCCACTCATGTTGCACACCAAACCCAACAGCTTCGTCTCCACTTTCCTGAAGAGCTCAACCCCCTTGACAGCATCCTTGAGCGACAGGTCCTGTGGTGTAGAGACAATGACCGCGCCGTCGAGATGGAGCTGCTGGGTGATGGTCAGTTGGACGTCGCCTGTTCCCGGTGGTAGGTCCAGCACAAGGATATCGAGGCCCCCCCATTCGACTTCATGGAGCAGTTGCTGGAGAGCTTTCATGACCATGAGGCCGCGCCAGGCGACAGGCGAGGATTCTGGAACGAGGTAACCCATTGACATGCTCTTCAACCCGTAGTTCGACAACGGTATCAGTTGGTTATCTGGGTTCTACGGTCAGGCTTCGAGCCGAAGAGGTGATCAGTTCCGGGGCACACTGACTGGCTGACAGACGAGGTTCGCCGGAGAGGTTCAAAAGGGTGGGTATGGACGGGCCGAAGATGTCGGTGTCGAGGATGCCTGCTCTGTAGCCGCTGCGGGCAAAAGCGAGGGCCAGGTTCACTGCCCGATCACTCAGCAAGCCTCTCGGACGATGTCCACGCGTGGGTAGCCTACCGGATATGGTGCTCTTTCCTACGCCTCCCTTTGCGGACGAGACAGCGACAATCTTCCTGACATGTTTTATATTTCTCTTCTGCGGAAGGCCTCGTTGCATGCGCGGCATCTGCGGTGGTGCGCCGGAGCGCGGGAGTCCCTAAAACCGTCAACTGGGGTGTCTGTGAGATGGACCAGAGACGAAGACGCACCAAAGGGTTCTCATGCTGCAGCTGCCTCAGCGTCGAGAACAGTCGCCGCTTCGTTGACATGATGCAATGGGCGCGGAGGTGATGCGGCGAGCGACGACTGAGCGATTGGCTCGCTGGGCCCTTGGCGGGACCTGTTCTGTGGGGCAGGAAAAGTTCACGCAGCGTCAAAATATCCACAACCACATACGCACCGCACCGCGCGCACACGATGGGGAAGTCCAAGCTTCGAGGTGAGTTGGGGCGGGGACAGTAATTGACCAACATGTACATTGCTTGCTGATCCTTCGCAGACTTTGATCCCGAATCTCTGCTTGATCCCGCGCCTTCCAGCTCAAGCGACGATGGCCAGTCTGACGTTTCGGGAGACGATGCGAACGCTGGACGCGAACACTATCTCGATGTGGGCAAGAGCAAGTTGAGAAAAAAGGAGGTGGTGCCGCTCGGGCCGGAATATACTGGCAGTCGGATCAGTCGTGGTGTCGCGGAAGACGAGGATAGCGACGACCCCTTCGCAAGAGGCTTTGAAAGCGATAGCAACGAAGAAGATGGCAACCCAAGTGGGGAGGAATCGGGCGTCGAAAGCGACGACAACTCGGAAGATGGGGATTCAGGGAGCGGAGAGGACGTAGAGGAAGACGAAGGAGAGGATTCGGAAGATTCACAAGATGACGCCTCCGAAAAGTCCGATGAAGAGTCGTCAGAGCTTCGCAAGATGATGGGCGAATCCAAGCTCGATGGAAGCGCAACGGTGCGAGAGATGCTGAAGGATACCAAGTCGCTCGCTACGAACCTCGCCGCGGCGGCGCAAACCGACGTTGCAAAAGGCAATGCGATCAAACGACAGCGCAAGACGTTTGATACCCTCCTCAATACCCGCATTCGGTTGCAGAAGGCGTTGGTGTCCACGAACAGCATGGCGGCCGACGCATACAAGGACGAACCAGCGCCGGAGGCTTCCATCGAGGCCGTCGAAACAGCAGCTTTGGCCCTCCTGAACAATCTAACTGATCTGAGAGCTTCCTTGGATGAAGCACGCACGGGTCAGAAGCGCAAGCGCACCGACTTCTCGTCTACCACACCGTCCTCCGCGATATGGGATTCCATCCAACTGTCGGAATCTGGCAATACCAAACACCGCAAGATCACGCTGGAGAAATGGTCGGCGAAAACGCGCGGCGTTACCACGGGAGGCGCAAAAGGCCAGCTCAATGCCAGCGCACAGCAGACTCTTACCGATGTTCTCGACTCTCAGCTCAGCAATTCGACACACTTGGTTGCCCGTACCCAGACACCACGGTCCTGCGCACCTCTTCAGTCCGCTTCTTCCAAACCGTCGGCCGATCCGCGCATCTACGACGATGCCGATTTCTACGGCCTGCTGCTCAAGGAGCTTCTTGAGCAGCGATCCGCGGATCTATCCACAAACGGGACCGCAGAGTTTGTGGTGCAAGCTCCGTGGCAGGTTGCTCGAGAAGCAAAGACGAAGAAGGTGGTGGACACAAAGGCCAGCAAGGGGAGAAGGTTGAGATATACCGTTCATGAGAAGCTGCAGAACTTCATGGCGCCGGAGGAACGAGGGCAGTGGGGCGAGCGTCAGAGAGACGAGCTGTTCAGCAGCCTATTCGGCCAGCGGCTTGGACTGGGTGAGCATGACGAGGTGGAGAGCGAGCCGGAAGACGATGCAATGGATGCTGAAGAGCAGGGATTGGTGCTCTTCAGGAGCTAGAATGGATGGGGAAATTTCCATCGCTGGAAAAGCCGTCCGTGAGCATCCCCGCAGACGCCCCGAACGCCCAGCTCCAGTCACGACGGTATACATAGTATAGTCGAAGGACAGCACCAAAAGTACGTAGCATATCGGACTAGATACCCAATGCAGGCACCGTGTTCAGACCAACGTCTCATCTACCAGGATAATTTGAGCAGCTGTAAATAGACGCGATGACGTAGTATACGAGACCCTGCACGAATGTCGAGCTGGGAGCTCCATAGCTGCAGATCTGACGCCAACTTTCATAGCTCGCCTCACAACTCAACTCCTCTCCCCAGCACTCGTTTCAGCGCTTCTTTGCATTCCCAAGTCTGCCTTTACCCGCGCGCAGAGACTTGGCCGGGCGATGCCTATGAACACGATCACCGTGGGCGCGGCTGTCACCCCCATTGTCATTCACACCTACCTCTCACACTACCTCAATCGCCGGCCCCTGCGCCAAAAGCCCACCGCGCACATATCGTACCACGAAGGCCTCGAGCTCATCCGCCGGTTCCTCAACTATGCCTCCTTCCACACGGTCGAAGAGCTGCAGGCCTTTACATCGCAATGGGTGCCCGTCCCCATCTGGGTCGACGTGGACAAGATTGAGATATCGAGCGGCCAATTGGGTCGAGCAGCCGACTACATACGCGCACAGCTGGGCCCCGAGGGCATCAGGGCGGTCGGCGGACGCAGCTGGTGGGAATGGAGGCGCGAGGAGGGCACGGGGCTCAAGGCGGAATGGATTGAGATGCGCAAGGATGCCGAGGAGCGGAAGAAGTCGGCACATGCAAAGGGCCAGAGGGTCATTCTGTACGTGCACGGCGGGGCCTACTTCTTTGGGAGCGTGGACGAGCATCGCTATCAGATGCAGAGACATGCTCGGAAGCTGAAGGCGAGGGTGCTGGCACCGAGATACAGGCTCGCGCCGCAGTTTCCGTTTCCCTGCGGCCTCATGGATTGTTTGGCGGCGTATCTGCACTTGCTGGAGGAGAAGCACGATCCTTCGACCATCGTGCTGGCCGGCGATTCTGCCGGAGGAGGCATGGTGCTGAGCATGCTGGTCACGTTGCGCGACCAAGGCATCCCACTCCCTGCAGGCGCCGTGTTGATATCGCCGTGGGTCGATCTCACGCACAGTTTTCCCAGTCTTGGGGGGGACGGCAAGATGGACTACATTCCAGCTCACGGGTTCATCCACAAGCCCAGCATAAGCTGGCCACCACCCCACGCCGACGACCGACTTTTCCTTGAGCGCGAATCCCACGGCTCGGGAAAGGAAGGGAAAGAAGATCCCAAGGAGAATCGACAAGTCCAAAAGGACGAGAAGGCGGAGCGTGTTCGAGGTTTCTCTGTCCGGTCCGCCGATCAGCCTGATCTCGGTGAAAAACTGAATCTGCCGGCAGGCGGTGGAGGTCAGCAAGACCAATGGGTGTCACAAGATGGCAAGTATAGCATAGGACCGCTATCAACCCTCTCGGTACAGCTCGAAGACGCTCGCGTTGAGATCAAGGACCAGATCCAGATGTATACACCCAACCACATGCTTACCCATCCTCTGGTATCACCGGCGTTGCAACCGTCTCTCGGCGGACTACCTCCTCTCTTGATCCAGGTTGGTGGCGGTGAGCTGCTCAAGGACGAGCAAATCTACGTTGCACACAAGGCTGCATCGCCATTGTCATATCTGCCTCCGCCCTCAAACAATCAGAGTGCAGAGACTATACAAGCAGAAGCCCCGCGTCACAAGCCCACAAACGTTCAGCTGCAGGTCTGGGACGATTTGTGCCACGTCGGACCAACGCTTAGTTTCACTCGACCCGCAAAGCACATGTACCGTAGCATAGCACAATTTAGTGCTTGGGCACTGGCTCGAGCTCAGAAGACGTCGATTGATATCTTGGACGACGACAGCATCTCATTTGTCAGCGCCGATTCATCTGCGTCTTCGACCGCTGCGGATTCCAACAACCCCTCATCAGATCACATCAAGTTGAGCATACCACAAAGTGCCCAGCACGTCCACTTCTCGACCATCGCAGAGGAAGATGACAAAAAGCCGAGAGTTGGTCGGGCTGGTGATGCTCTTTCTGTATTCGAGCAGCACATGATACGCCAGCGCGTCGACCGCCATGGAAGAATCTACGCCCTAGCTCCACCGTCCGAAATTGAAGCCCTCAACATAGACTTCATGGAGATTGGTGTACCGAAACCTGGTCCCGTGGGCAAGTGGATGAAGGCTCAAGAGCGTTGGAACGGCAAATTCGCCAAGCAGAAACTCAAGATCCAGAAGCAGAGAATCAAAGATATGAAGAAAGGGTATGAGGGTTTCAAAGACGAGACCCCGCCACCCACTGCTCTCGCGGGACGCCAGGTCAAGGGTATGAAGAAGGAGAAGAAGGCGAAGAAGTCATGGGGAATGGCTATGTGGAGCGGGTGGGGGAGCAAACACGACGAAGCTACGGTACGTACCCTTGTATACCCTACCATTGTAGAAAGAATCATTCGCTGACATATGGACAGCTCGGCCGGGAAGAAAGAGCAGACCAACCCGATTCCTCCGCCGATGGCCAACAATCCGATCAACCCCCCGCAGACGGTACCAATGACCTACCACCACCCAAGTCTCGTCGTAAACCTAAGCGCGGCGCAAGTCTCCGGCCAGCAGCCTCTCCTATCTCACGTCCCCGCTCTCGTTCCCGCCACTCGACGGTAACCTACCAAAACCAAATCAGCGCCTCAGTAGAAAACCTCCCTCATCTAGCGTCACCCAATCCTGGCCTTGCTGAGGCTACGACGATTGCTTCGGAGGGGAAAGCGTCTCCTCTCCCATCTCCCATGACCGAGTTTGGCGGCATGGGCGCACCGAGGCCTACGATAGTACTCTCTACCGACGGTGAAGAGGAAAGACCGCAGTCTCCAGAGACGTTGATTCCTACAACAGATACGCGAAGTACCAGGCCGACGAGAGGTGGTGTTGCCTATCCTTTCAGGCTGAAAGTGGAAGGGGTTGAGGGTGATGTAAATGCAAGCACATTGACGTTGCAGAGCATAGACATCAGGACACCGGCTGCGGAAGAATTTCCTGCGGAGGAGAGCCAGGTAGCAGGTAGTGATGACGGAGATGAGGATGTCGATGCGAAAGTAGAGAAACGGGTTGAAGCAACGCAACGACCGGCCGTTGAGAGGTTTTTCACTGCTGGCGTCGGCGGGCTAAACGGCAATGAGGGGAATGATGTGAAGGGCGACGCGGTGGCGAGGCCTGGCGTCGAGCGATTCGAGACTGCGCAGGAGGATTTGAGAATGCTTGCGAATGGCAAAAATGAGTAAGAGCGGGGTTTTCCTAAATTGATTTCTTTTTTGTCGCAGTATACCCACCCGCTCGAGTCCGGGGGTTTTTTTTGGTTTCCAATTCTCTCGCACAGCGACACTGTAACTATACCGTTTGAAATAATATTCACTACACTTGGAGGACATGTCGAACCCCTGACAAACTTATGCAGACTTTGAAGTTCACTAGGCGTCGACACTTGCACCCTACTTGACCTACCTACCCTCTGACCCTCTGCATATCCCCCCCCCCCCCTCATTCTACTCTACTCACACCTCGGTCTTATCCATCCACTCTGCCGCTTCTTCCTTGAACTCCTCCCTCCACCTCGTCAACGGTGGTCTCTCATTCACGATATCCCCCACACTCCACAGCATCCTCTTCTTATCCGTCGCCTCGTCGACATCGTTGTCCGGGCAGATGATGTAGAACTTGCCATCTTGCATCTTCTTCTGCATGTACAAGGCCACCTGATCAGACGACCATGCACCGGCGGGTTTGGCCTTGGTGGATCCTGGTGTATTTCCAGACTAGGTGGGCTTGTTAGTGTGCGATGGAGGTGGATGTGAGACGGTGTGATGGATTAGAGAGACCGAGTACATTGAATGAAGGGTTGAGGGAGGGCTTGGGAGCATGGTGGGGTAGGTAGGTAGGTAGGTGGGTGACAGCTTACAAGACCGGTGAAGGTCCATCCCGGCACGAGCAAATGCACACTAGTGTTCTTCCTCGCCTTGAAATCGAACGAGAGATGTTCCGCCAGCGTCTTCACGGCGGCTTTACTCGCATTGTAGGCCGGGTTTCCAGGTGGGTTCGTGATGCCCTGCTTGCTGCCGGTGATGACTATAGCGGCTGTAAAACGCAATCCGATAATTAGCCTTCGACCTTACCTCGGGCCTGGTTGAAACCACCATCATATATCATATGCGGGATTGAGGTGAATTCGGGGTTATTATTTTTTTCTCCTTCTCATTAAGGGGGCTGGTTGGCGTTTGGTGATGCGATGGGTGTGGGTGGAGATGAGACGGGGGTTGTGTTGGCGCTAAGGTAGCGCCGAGAAGCGAAGTGAAGGGTGCATGGCGCGTGTGTATAGATGTAATGGAGGTGAAAACGTACCTGGCGCGGCATCGTCAGCGCGTGCTTGGAATGAAGGCACGTATGTGTTCAATCCATTGATCACGCCAAAAAGGTTGGTGGAGAGGATCTATAAGCGGTTAGCGCCATGCTACACCACACCCGCATCCGATTCGGAATCGTCATCGGCTTGGCTTCTTGATCGAGCAGATGCAATCGTCGCTCTCTTTCCTATCGTGAATGGTGTAGGGAGTCCACGAGGACGTTGCAAGAAAGTGGATCCCCCGTGGCCACGCCCATGCCCTTGAACCCACATCCACGTGGTACGGGGGGGTCGTGGTGTTGGCCTTGGGTTACGGACTTCGACGACCCCTTTCAACTCACATCCCGGGTCACAGGAGGACCGGTCTGACGACGGGGTTTTCCTCACCAATCTATGCCGCCGACTAGATCTTTCCAGAAAAGAGATGCTTCGACGCCGTGCAGATTCTCAAACACATCACCTCTCTGAGCCCAGATTGAGATATACCGCATCGAGATAGGTCAAGAGAATCGGTAAGCTCGCTCACCTTCTGGAAATACTCTCCATTGCCCCAGCTTCCCTGCCCGGTTACGCCCGCGTTCAACATCAGGAAGTCCACATCTTTCACGCTCTCCCGGATGCTCTTCCAGTCCTGCTCTTTGCTCACGTCGGCCTGATGGAACTTGACATCTCCACCCTTCAATTTCTTCTCCGCCAAACCAAGGGTCTCCTTGTTGAAATCGACAATGGATACGCTCATTCCGCTCTTGAGGCAGATCTCCGCGACCGCGAGGCCGATCCCAGATGCACCGCCCGTGATGAGCGCTTTGGCGCCTTTCTGGAAGACGGACATATTTTGCTCTTCTCAACCGAGTTTGGAAAAGAGAGGATAAACGATCTTCTTCGAGGTCTTGGTGCTGCGACCGCTACTTGACAAACTATTGGTCAGCGTTTCGGATCATCTTGATTTGGATGTCGCAATAGTAAAGTGTGTACATAGTAAAGCCGCGAAGACCAAGTGCTCCAAGCGCAACCGCTTGCACGGATTAAACGAGCTTATGTCGATATCAGAGTCGCTCGTATGGACGGATACTCGGGCGCAAGACATGTAGGTTCTGCGTGCAAGGACCACACGTTTCCAGGGGTATGTTTCCAGTAGAGAAAGCTCGCGAAAAACGTACCAGGACCGTGGCCAAAAGCAGAAGGTTGATTGGGTTAGGGCGCCGGCGATTTGTCCGAACGTGAGACAGCCCGGATTCTGGGTCCTTTTGATCGAGTTTTTGCTGAAGGGGTAGCGTTGGTGGGAACGAACCGAAAGATGCAGGCAGAGTTTGATGTTGAGGAAAGAGGGAGGTGGTGATGGCGGGTATGTCGTGCAACGTGCGTAGCAGAGACTTGGTGGTTAGAGTGAAGAGGTGGTTGGGTGACGTCGACATGTGCAACCCCACCTTTGGTTAATCCCGAGAGCTACAGCGCGTCTTGCCGCTGTTAAGACGTAAATACGAGGCTCTTTTGTCGTGTGAGCGTGCAATAAACTTTATCGGTTTTGGTTGCGTATACGAAGACATAGTTGAAATCGAGCGCTGACAACAAAGAATTATACTTTGCGATCAAATCGTATTATGCTGAAAGACCAGACCTCCGCCCATAGTCATGATGGTTCGTTACCTCTTTTTCAAGGAGTGTCCTGTATAATATACTGTGTATAAGGGTATAAGTGACCGTCCCACATATGTGATAAACGCCAGAATCCACATGTTCTTCCCTAGTTGTTCCTGCAGATAGCTCCATGACTATCTATGCGTCGTCCTTAATAAGTCTATACATCCGGTGCATGGCACCGCCCTTTCGTAACAACAAGTAAGGAAATATCGAATGTGGGGAAGAGGTCAATGATACCGCGACTCCAGAAGGATAGGCAGATGCATAACCCTCGGACTAATGGGCGTCTTTGGTGCAGGAAGCGGTGTAGCAGGTAGGGCTTTCATGCGAGAATCGCTTGCTCCGAGGGGACTACTGCGATAGAATTCGGAAGACATCTTCCGATAAGGAAGCTCTTCGATGCTCATGTGTGTCTTTCGCCACGCCTTCCGCGTTTCGCCGGATACCGTTGGCGTAGAGGTGCCACTCGGATAGAAGGAAAAGGTACTGGAAGCAAGTAGACTGCTGGGCGTTCCGATGGTAGTTCGCTCCACAATCTCGACTTGAGTGTGAAATTTCCATATATCGTAGAAGGAAGGCATCGCTGGGATCAAAAGACTCAAGGTAATCTCGATGATGCTGTAGGAAAGGTGTTAGCGACCGCAAAGTTCGACATGAAATGTTTCACTTACATTCCAACAGTGAGCGGTGTTTGGTAACCGGTAATGTCGGAGTCTTGCCATGCTTTGAAGCGGTAAACAACGCCTACAAATCCAGAGGCACAAGCTCTATTTTGTTTAGTGACATTCGCAAAAGTAAAGATCGGTGACTTACAGAGTTCCACTGAGGTGTACCAAGTATATACTTCTGGCTTCCTTGGCAGTGACGTTGAGATTTGATTGAAGCACCAATGCCGCTGTCAAAAGGTACACATTGGTCAGACAGTCGAAGATACCAGTAACCAAGCTTGTGATCGTGTACGCGCCAGTTGGGGAGGAGCATGCATTGCGCTTAAACCCGTGTATGTACGAGTCCACATCGTAGTCGGGCTTCGGAGCGCAAGTCAAGCTGACGACGCAAGTGTAGAGCGAGAACACGAGGCCGGTGGCGATGATGCCCACATAGGCACTGTTCTTGAACCAGCGAGTGGGTTTGAATATGCGGATGAGGAACCCGAAGATGGTGACTTTGCTAAGCCAGAGAACTGGTCCGGTGAAGATAGCAAAGGCATGTAAAAGCTGTTGCCTTTGTAAGCATGGGCTTAAGGGGAGTGAAGAACTGAACCTTACGCTCATATGTGTCTTCGTCAAGGTTTCCGTGTTGATGTCCCAGATATGGTGCCCAAATGGCTTCGAGAGGGTCACTAATTGTTGTCAACATGGCGAAATGCTTGTGTTGGTGTAAACACTCACGAGGTATTGCAAAGGCGAGATACGAAATACCAAGAAGCTAATGAATGATTAGGGTCTCGTACTTGTACTTGCTGTGCGATTGACTCACGCAGCTCAGACAGTATAAGTCTGTCAATAGTCAATGACGATCCATCGCAAGAGAGCATGGTGCTTACAATCGTGGAAGGACCATTTATCCAAAAGAACTCGCGCGTAGATGCGAACCAGGGCGAAGAGTACAATCAACGGAATGCAAACGCCCGCCGACACTACCACTGGTAGGCCCAAAAACCCCGTGTTGGTGAAGTCGGACGCAATCCCCTGTGATCAATTAGCATTATGCTTGGGCGCAAATCTCCACACACGTACCGGAGGTGGTGGGCGCAAAGGAGACTCCATGAGAACATCGCTGCGCTGCAGGAGGATCCGAAATCAATATCTGACAGAGTCTGGGAACCGAAGTAGGGTGTTCGGCAACTAATGTATGCGGCGTGGGGCATGTCACCAATGTCTTGACCCCAGGTGTGCCCAGCCGGCGTGAACCTGCAGGTCGATGTACAACACGTGGGCCTGTCCCTACACACAATGTCCCAGCTCTAGACGCTATCCTAATCAAGTAGCATGCAAGAACAAAGCGCCTACTACGCTGTGATGCGAAACGATCTGTGGGGAAGACCAAGGCAGGAATGTTATTAGGCATGCTTATGCAACAATCGAACCGTTTGATCGTGACCGGGATTTGACGGACCCATCAGATAGGCCAGCACTGGCAAAAATCGGACAGGTATGTCGGTGCGATAGCCAGGGTAAGCGGTACAGCATGCGGGTATCTCTGCGTTGCCATTGGCGCATGTTGACTGTCTCGGGGCTATCTCAAGACCTCGCTCATTACTCAACAAAGGCGACTCTGCAATTCGCCTCCACTGGCACAGCCTCTTCAGCCTTGGGCGCGTCACTGTACATACAGTGTGCGACGCTCAGTGTACGGCAGAGGGTTGTTCTCAGTTTGAAGCCCGAACGTCGAACTTTGAAGGATCGTCCCGCATCCTGAGGCCACCAATCCAACCATGTGGCTTGTAATTGACGTCCAGGAACGGACCGATAGCTTCGAAGACAGCTCGCTTGTACAATATGTATACCGCAGTTGCAGGGGGTCCAAAAGCGGTAGCTTGGAATATATCAATATTGCTGCATGCCTTTCGGCTAATCCCAATGTAGGATAGTTCTCCGTACGGGAAGAATGATGATGAGCATATCTATTGTACTCTGTGGTCCGAAGCTACGGGTTTAGAGATAAGCAAGCTGTTAGCTCGAGAGGCAAACGCGACCCACGCTCGTTTCCGTCGGATCTTATGTTGATTGCCATGTCTCTGGCGTTCGGGTCTAATGCACAGAGACACGCGCTTGAAACCAGAGAACAACAACGATCATCGGGAGGTATCTAGTAAAGAATCGCGAGATGGATGGACGGATGTTCTGGAAGCGAGGAGCAGATGGGGATGGTTAATGGTGGCTGGGCGATGTGAGAATCGTCCGACAATAGCGCACGTACCTTTCCCCTTCTCGCACGAGCCTCTTGGTCTTACAGTCGAACCTAGAAAAGCTGATCGCCGGTAGTGACATGCTTTTCACAGTGTGCTTTACGCTGCTGCATATACTATGGTACAAGGCATAAGTATTATAGGTGGTCGAGGCGTTACAGGCCCTGGCTACGGAGATAGTACGTAGTATCTACCTCTTCTCTCTTCGCTGCCGTCCCGTTTCACGACACGATATCCGTAGCGCACCGACATGAGATCGATCTTCCCGTTCTCATCAGTACATCTGCACACCTTGGACGCCTCCATGACACCCAATTCGATTCACCTGCATTCTCGAGGGCTTTTGATTATCGATCCGTAAGACACGATGCGCAAATCCGGCCCATTGGGGGTTTGGCGATCGATTATTCAACAGCATTCATTTGCCCCAAAACTGACGCCCGAGCCACCAACACCACATTTCACAGTGTGACACGATCCATTTAAAGTCTCATCACAGTATATCCGGTCTTATAAGACGCAAGTTTTGCCCTGCGCTGATAACGTAATTCTCATCTTGACCGTTGAACTTATGTAACATGGTTCCAATCAGACAACACGGAAAGCCTGACCGTCGGATCCATCGTCGATGGGCCGACACGAAGAAGCCGCGATGTGGAGTCGAGCACGACTCACATTGTTTACTCCAAGCAAATACGCGTACCCGAAGCATCCGAGTATGCAAAATATGCGAGTACACAAAGTACCATCCAACATGGCGTTCAAAGTCCTCAATCATGCGCCGCTGCGGCCACCGATTCCAAACTTTCTTGTCCCAAAACCGATCTCGTCACTTGCACTCCCTCCTTGATTTTTCTCTCGCAGAACGAATAGAGCCGGCGGATTCGTCAGCAACAACCCGCGAGTATGGGAAAGTTTCCGAGACTACGATAAAATCACGTTCCCATGCACCAAGCGGGGTAAAACAGCGGCTCATATATGACGATCTTAACTGCACTATCATGAATAGTTACCATTGATTTAATTTCCCCACCAGGTATATATGTAGATGCGTGCCGCCAGTATGGATTCAAAGGTATCGGTACCATGGCACTGCTTTCGCTCCTTTTCCATCTCGCGGTGCTCGCCCAAACCATCGCAGCGAGCCCGCTGGCCAAACCGTTCGAAAAGCTTAGGAGACAGGCAGGGTCCTCGACAGATGCGCTTCAGGTGGACCTGGGCTATGAGATATACCGAGGTGTTGCGAACTCGACCACCGGGCTGAACACATTCAAAGGGTGCGTGATATTCATCGTTCGGATCAGCACCTCCTCCACTTCACATGCTAAAGAATCCGCAGTATCCGTTTCGCTGCGCCTCCAACAGGTGAGCTACGATGGCAAGCCCCAGTACCGCCCAAGTCGAACCGGAGCTCCGTGATCTCTGCATCTTCATTTGCCGCGTCCTGTCTCCAGTCCCCCAAAGCCCCGGATAGTGTTGCGGAGGATCCGGAAACCAAGGAAGACTGCTTGTTTCTCAGCGTGTATGCTCCGCAGAATGCGTCGAATCTGCCGGTTCTCGTTTGGATCCACGGTGGAGGATACGGCCAGGGGAATGGGAGGCAAGAGATGACCCACATCATCAATGCGAACAACAATTCCTTTGTCGGAGTGGCGATCCAATACCGCGTGAGTACTTACCTCGGGGGGGTTCGTTCTGTGTGTCGTTCGCTGACTCGATGTAAAGCTGGGCGCCTTCGGGTTTCTATCCAGTGACGAGGTGTTCAGGAATGGCGTTGTGAATGCTGGTATCCTGGATCAGAACTTCGCTTTGCAGTGGGTCCAGTCATACATCGAGCTATTCGGAGGAGACCCCGGCAGAGTCACGATATCCGGAGAGTCGGCTGGCGGCGGAAGCGTCATGCTACACGATATAGCCTACGGGGGCACATTGGGCACCTCCTTGTTTACCAACGTAAGCCCCACCAGACCCAGAACCGCAGCAACCGGACGCTAACAACGAATCTCAGTCGATTTCAGCCTCTCCCTATCTCCCCCAGCAGTACGGCTACAAAGATTGGGTCCCATCGCAAAGTTACTATGCCTTCGCCACGGCAGCAGGATGCCCCCCACGATGGGCCTACGGCAACAGTTCCCAAACCATCTTCCAATGCCTCGTCTCCCAGTCCACGGAAACCCTCCAAAGCGCCTCGGCCCTGGTCTCGAGCTCCGGGACCTGGGGCGCCTGGGGCTTCCTCCCCGTGACCGACGGCATCTACCTCCAAACCACACCCAGCGAGGCGCTCCTCCACCGCAAACTCAACGGCCTGAACCACCTCTCCGGCAACAACGCCGAGGAGGGCCGGTACTTCACGACGCCGAACATCACCACGGAGAACGACCTCGTCGCCTGGATCCAGCTCGTCTTCCCCCTCTTCCAAGACGACGACATCGCAAAGCTGCTGTACTACTACCCCTCGTCCAACGTCAGCGTGCAAGCCGACGGCCTCGCCGAATTCGCCACGAGCGGCGACACGGGCCCCACGGCCCTGAACGTCAGCCAGACGGCAACCGGCCAACAGCAGCGCGCGAGCAACATGTACTCGGAAACGACCTTCGTCTGCCCCAGCTACTGGCTCGCGGAGGCGTACAATGCAGCCGGGAGAACGGGCTACAAGTACCAATACTCGGTCGTCAACGCCGCCCACGGCGCCGATACGACCGCCTACTTCGGCCTCCCGACACCGAACCAAGGCCCCGATCTCGTCTATGCGTTTGAGCGCATATGGGGCAACTTCGTCGTCGACGGGAATCCGTCCATCTCTGGCGCTATAGCGAATGGCGCGAGAGCCAACGGGTCGTCGGTGAGCAGCGAGTTGGACGACTGGCCTGTGTTTGCGGCGTGGGATCGTAGAATGGCGAATTTGAACCAGACTGGTGGAACGCCGACACAGATGGCGATTGGCGGACCGGTCACCGGTACGATGATCAATGTTACGACGTATCAAGGGGAGGGAGTACGGAACGCGTTCGAGTTGGTGGATGGATATGAGTGGGAGGGTGGAAGGGGGACGAGATGTGATTTTTGGAAGAGTGTTGCTGGGTTGGTTCCGGAGTAGGTGGGGCACATGGGAGGATGTCGTAAACCTGCTCATCTCTCACCCGTTGTTCAGAGCAGACCCCGCGCGGAAGAGGAGACGTAGTAATTAATAGCGCTGTAGGATATATACGAAGACTTCGACCAGTCCTTTTCTTCTTCTTCCAAGTGAATCCGCCTGTATAAACATACGCATCTCGGGCCTCTATTGCGGCCCTTCCCCTCCCTACTCTACTCTACTCTACTTCAACAACTTCCTCGTCGCCGTCTCCATCCACAACTTGGTATACAGACGATGCGCGAATTGGAATTTCCACGGCAACGGCTCGCTCGCCTTGCCCTCGGGCGTCGTATTCACAAACACGCTCTTCAGGTGAAACGTGGCCGTCTGCGCCTCCTCATCCTTCGTGACTTCCATGGAGAACAAGCCGTCGCTGGGTCGATGGTCGGAATTCAGGGGACTGTCACCACATCGCACTGCGACCTGCAACAAGCCAATCGCGCAAACATTAGCCATCCACACGCGCAATCCTCCGGGAAGGGGGAAACCATACCTTCTCGGGCGAATGTTCCACGACCTCGAAATGATCCGTGATCTTCGTCCCCACCTGATACGCGCTCTCGCCCAACTCCTTCCTGTCCCAAAGTTGGCCCTCCCTCCCCTCCAGCGCCCTGTACTTCCTCTCCAGATACCGTCGCTGATACGCATACCCCAGTCCCGACCACACGCCCCTGCAGAAATCCGTCGTCAACCTGCTCTGCTCGTGCTCCTTCAGCTTGGCCAGCGGGATCGTCTTGACCGCGTGGTCTATGCAGACAGGCGGATTGCCATTGGGGTTGTGTTTCTTGTAGGTGAGAGTTTGGAGTTCGGGATCCTCGGGGCTGAACGGAACAAAGGTCGTGCCGCGGGTATAGAAGGAGAACGCTGTGTAGCCGAGGGTGACGTTGGCTGCCACGGCGCCCGTGAGCCCGACGAAGATGCCGAGGATGCGCTTCGAGGGGGGCAGCTTTTTGAACTGCGGCGGGGGCGCTATCGTGTTCATTTTCGAGAGGATGGCCGCGGGTGGTGAGGCGCAACTGGCGTGGGACGGGGTGGTGTTGATGTTGATGTTGCGTGTCGGGAAAGTTTCGACATCGCAGGGAGCTTGGACGCGAGGCGCGGAATTAGACCGAGGGAATGGGCGGATGGTCGCAATGGGGAAGCCGGTGGGATATGAGTTGGATGGAAGATGCGGAGCATTGCAACAGGACAATTGATACTCTGCAAAATGAACGCTTGAACGTGCAGCACGTGAGTTTGTTAAATACGCTTCCAATCGCCACCTGAATAGGCAAACCTTCCTGATAAACCATGTCCCTAACCTAAGCTTGACCTATCCAATCAATCCTGTGTCCTAGAATGTCATCGAGTATCGTAATGTCCCGTCTCCGCAACACTTCGTTGCCTCTTCTCGCAGCGGCTTCTACCCCCTTTCACGCCTTCTCATACACCCAGAATCCCCCAAACTCCCAATAAGCCTTCTCAAAGTCCTCGGCTTTGTTGGCCACCCAATCCGTGCACAATCCCGTACACTGCGAGTTCTCGTGGAAGACACTCGCCTGACCGGCCCAGTCGCCACACAAGTCAATGTTCGCAATGATGCTCATGTTCTTGAAATGCGAACCAATGTCGCACTCCAAGTTTGGGAAGTCTGCGAGCGCTGTGCCCCACGTCGACGGGTCTGGCTTCCTGTTCTCGATATCGGACGGAATCTCGTCGCGATCAAACATCCACATCCTGATGCCCTCGCTGCGAAGTTCCATGGCATAGACGCCTCCGCCTTTGTTGTTGAACTGCTCGCCAAACGAATCGGTGGGCCCGCGAACGCCGCATCCCTGATTGGAGTTCGTGGCGTTCCAGCAGTCGTAGCCAATTGCGGTGCCGGTCTGCTTCCTCTTCCTACTCTTGCCGATTTCACATCCCTTCTTCGTGTGCAATGTCATCTGATTCCCCGTGTCACCCATGTTGACCGTCTCCATGACATCGATCTCGCCGTTCAACGGCCAGTTCGAGATGTCGGATAACCACAACGCCGGCCAAGTTGAGCAGCCGTAAGGAGAGTGCAGGACGTCGAAGATGAAGAGACCGCTCGCATAGGTCGATTTTGAGGTTATGCGAACAGAGCGGCGGCCGGTAGTGGCGTTCTTGTCGGAAGTGTCGACGCGGAGGATAGCGGTTCCATCTTTGGAGAGCGTGTGGGTAGAAGATGTGGTGTTCGATGTCGAGGTCAGATTTTGGGCCATGGAACCCTGAGCATCGACGTAGTGGACAAAGCCTGATGTGGGATCGTAGCCCGTGAAGTAGTCAAAATCGTCGAAGAATGTGTCTCCCGAGTCTACCGATTCTGTGAGCATGTGGCCCCCTCGTCGTATTCCGGAGCGGTGGTCTTACATGTATCCTTCAGCGTATAATCGATCTTGTAATAATTCGGATACGCATTCGCCCTTGCACCCAACACTCCACCCACGACGGCCGCGACGATGATCACGGCACCCACACCGCCCGTGATCAACCATGTCCTTCCTGTCCAGGTCTTGGGGTTCAGTGTCGATTGCCCTCCTGTGGCTTCTCGCTCTGGCAGTTCCGGCGAACTCGGCATCTGTCTTGACATGTCCGATGCAGAATTCTTTTCCGATGGATACATTGACGGCGCCATGGTGAGTAGTTCACGCCTTGTGCGCAGTCGATTAGAGCAGAGCCCAACAAGCTGCGTTGTGCAAGAAATGAAGGTCAACCCACTTGACAACGAGAGGAATGCAATCCCACGAGCTCGCGTGGAAACGATGAGGAGAGAAAGTGCGAAGACGTCTGAAAACGACCGGAATGGAAAGGAAGCTGAATGCGTGGTGCCTGCCTCGATCCATACTCAGCGATGGCGACGACGTGCGTCGCAACTCCCGCAAAAGCCTCCACCATGATGCAGTCCCGATTCGAGAACCGCTGGGAGAGCAGAGACGATTGCTGTTTCGGTGGAGCCCATGGGTTAGACCAGGCCATGTATAGTCGGCGTTTCACTTCACCGTCGATGGATGCCAAGCGGATGCGTCCCCGTCCGAGTCTCTTTGGACGTGCCATCTTTTTCCTGCATCTATTCCAAACCATATCCTTCAGCACATATACTGCTTCGAATGGTACGCTTCCCTGTGATGACAATGCAGGCAGCCCATATTTCCCTTTTGTTCCAAGATGCAAAGCAAATGTCCTCTTTTGGCCGGGTCCCCAAATCGGCTAGCGCGTCTCTTATCGATTGCAACCCACCTTCCACCACCAAAAAAGTTGGGCGAGTCAGTCCAGCCCAAGTTGCCGTCCAAACCCACCGGCCCAGACAAACAACATGTCCGCACCTTCAGAGGCAGGAGCAGCCTCGCCGGCGCCAGGTATGTGTATGTGGGCGTGCGCATGATCCGGCCCGATGCTGACATCTCTCAGCCCAAGTGCAGGAGAAGTTCGATCTCGGCATCTGGTACACGCTCTTCAACTGGCCCATCCTCACCGTCGCCGTGACCAGCCACTGGGGCGGTCCCGACAGCGCAGACAAGCGCGACTGGCTCGCAGGCCAGATCTCGGAGCTCTTCGCCGACCCCGAAATCGAAGCCGAGGACGTCGAGGTCATGCTGCTGCAGGTGCTCGAAGACGAATTCGGCACCCGGCTCGAAGACGAGACGGAGGTCGCGGTCGCACAGGACATCATGACGATACGCAACGAGGTGGGCGAGGGCAACTTTGCGACGGTGGATCGGCTGCAGGCGAAGTGGGAGGCGAGGAAAGGCAAGGAGGTCAGCACGGGGAACGTGCAGGTCAGGGAGGCGAATCAGGAGGGCGCGTGGGATAGTGTGGATGAGGAGACGGATGAGGATGCGGAGGAGGATGGCGATGTGGACATGGGCGATGCGCCGGCCTTGGTTCCTGCGAAACCGAAGCCGGCGCCTGTGGTGGACGAGGATGGCTTCACGAAGGTGGTGGGGAAGCGGAGGAAATGAGGCGACTCGCAAGGATCCGGTGCAGACTACAGTACAGATGGGGAGGATGAGAGGAAGATGCGAGATGCGAGGAAACAGTTGTTGATGTGCATGCACGAGCCATGCATGACATGGAAACGGACATGGGACGGAGAAGCTCAAAACGGATGCGGATGTGCCAAGACCGCCCCGCAGCCCTGAGCGTCGCGTTGCGCAGCTACGAGAGAGCTGTTACGTTCGAGTCCATAGACAATTCAGAACATCTACAGCTCTTTGGCCACCGTCCGATTCTGCCCAGGTCGTCACCGTGCCCGTCCACCCCAGAGTCCGGAATCCAAGACCAAGAACCAAGACCGAGATCACGACCACAACACTGCCGCCACAGAGCGCCATAGCCACCCCCGAAACCCCACGGCAGGCTGCTACCGTCACGTTGAACAGTTGCGACCGCCTTTCGGACATCATGGATACGGCGTATGATCACATCCAGGAGGAGTCGTACCCCGAAGACCACACCTCGCAATCCAAGGACGGCTCCCACCAAACGTCGGGCGGCATCAACAACGAATTCCAGGACGCATACAAGGCCATTTCCAGCAGCCCATGGGCCGCGCGCCTCGGCGGCTTCCTGGGCACCGTCAAGAAGCAGGGCGAGCAATACTACGACACGGCCAACAAGCAAGCGACAGCCGGCTTCTCGAACCTCATAAGCCACACGCGCACCCTCTCCGTCAACGCCGAAGCCTCCTCGTCCGCGTCCGCCCAAGAGGACGCAAAACCCGACCCGGAAGCACCACACCCCGACCGCCCCGACTCCCTCCCCGCCGACATCGTCAAAGAAGCCGAGGGCATACTCTCCCGCTTCCGCGCCGAAGCCTCCAAACGCCTCAAGGACATTGAAAAGGCCGAGGACGCGGCCGACGAAGCCCTCCTGAAATTCGGCACAAACATCCGTTCCTACCTGCGCGACGCCGTGACCATCGCCCCCCCTTCCTCCTCGTCGTCGTCGAGCCACCCTGGCGAGGTGCTCTACGAGTCCAAGGACAGTTCGGGGAAGAAGGTGGTGCACGCCACCCGGTTCGACGCGCAGCTACACGTGATCCACAGCAGCCTGGACAGCTTCCTCAAGGATCCCGTCAGTCCCGAGTGGGAGGGCTGGAGGGCCGAGTTCGATGTGGAGAAGAAGACGGAGGATGTGGCGCTGGATTTGGAGAAGCATGGGGAGTTGAGGGATGCGATGGAGAAGCTGGTGCCGGAGAGGGTCGAGTATGGGGTTTTTTGGGGGCGGTATTACTTCCTGAGACACATCATCGAGAGCGAGGAGCAGAGACGGAGGGAGTTGCTGAAAGGTACGTTTCCACTTTTTCCCCTTTTCCCCCATGTTCGAACCCGAATCTTGGCGAATCTCACAGCTGACGCACAACCACCGCAGCGTCGGCGCCCACAGAGGACGAAGAGGTCGGCTGGGATGAGGACTCGGACTCGGAGCCCGAAGCCGAAAACAACAACCCGGCCACGCCATCCCAACCCAGCAACAAGTCTGCCACCAGCCTCGCCGCATCCAAGGAGACGCTCAAGCCCGTCACCCCCGAAACCGACAGGCTGAAGCCCGCGCAGCCGAGGAGGTCCAACGACGAGAAGAGCGTGGCGGACAGCGATGCGAGCTACGATTTGGTCAGCGGTGCGACGAGTCGCGCGCCCGGCAGTCCGCAGGATAAGAAGAAAGCCGTGGTGGAGGAGAGCGACGAGGAGGACTGGGAGTGAAGTCAATAACCGCTTGTTTCCATGCTCGCTGCTGTGACGGAGGGGTTTGGGGGATTTTTGTTTCTTTTCGGGCGTTGGGTGAGGGTGGAGTTGCAAGAACATGTGGGCGTCATGTATCCGTTGGAGAATCATGTCCAGTCCATGCTGATCGGATCAATAGTACCTCACTCTCCCATCATTTTGTTCCTCTGCACGACACATCTATCGCAGGGGGTTTGTTTTTGGCTTGCTTCATTCAATATCTGTGCACGCCATGCTGGTTTCGATAGGCTACCTACGTACGCTTTTGACGTGTGTATGCTGGGATGGAAATGGTATCTTCGAGTAGTTGGGATCGAGAAAGTCTACATAGACGCTTGCTTACGTTTATGCATGCTGATGTTTACTTTACACAGGAACAGTCCGCTCACACGGCCCTCTCGACACTGCTCGGTGGTGTATCGGGCGGTTGGCTCACCCTCGCGTATCCCATCTGCTGCGCACCGAGACTGGCCTGGTTCGCTCCCGGCGAGCTGGAAGTCGGCGGTGCGGTGGGCGGGACACGGAAGCTGGGCTGCTTCATGCCCTTGTGCTGACCCGGTTGGGTGGTGACTCGACGAAGCAACGGACTTGCCGAGGAGAGGTTCGCTGTATGTGATCTGCCTTCTCGCGACGGAAGAGGAATATCGGCAGAGGACTTGGACCGGTTGCTGTAGGCTGGCGATGACTGGGCCATGGTGGGCGTGCGGACAGGGGTCGAAGACCTGGATCGCGGAGAGTGTGTGCCAGGGTAGCCTTCGTAGTCGTAATTGGAGCGATCGACGGGAGAGATTTCTTCGTATGCATGCTCGCCATCGTGGAACTCGTGCTCCAGATACTCTTCTCCACGCCGCTTGATCGGGCTCTCGTCGTAGGGGTCGAAACCTACCCTCGCCCGTGCCTCGCGACGAACCCGGCGTCGCATCTCCGAGTCACCACCTGATCCCACCGTACTGCTGTCAGAAAGGAAGAAGGTGAGCAATTCGTCGGGGACGGCAAGATGTGAAGTTTGCTGAAATTGCTGGAGGGCGGTGAGGCGAACCAACATTTCCAGGAGCGAGAGGGAGGTCTTGATCGCCGGCAAAGCAGCCGGTTGTTGTATGGTCTTCCGTACAGGCGCGGATGATTTCTTCTCGGGCGACGGTATAAGCTGCGTATTCGCCAGTGATGGGGTTAGAGCCGACGGCGTTGAAGGACGCACATTGAGTTTCGAAAAGTACGACGTCAGGCCTGGAGACTCCGAGGAGGTAGGCTGAGGTGTTGACTCTGCTGGCGACAACTCTTGCGTACCCAATTCACTCTCGTCCATATCCGACTCGCTGGAAGGTTCCTCGGTGTACACTTCGAATGCCATCCATTCGAGATCCAAGTTGGGAGGAAGCCGCCATGGGTGAGTCTCCGGTTCCTTGATCGGATCGTCCTTTGGGAGGTCGGCTGTTGACTCGCGACGCAGCTGAGCGTCCAGCTGCGATTGCTCTTCGTCTTCGGAGCCACCAATGGTATGAGAATCATCCGACTCGTACCCATCTTCTATCGCGCTATGCTCCATCATACGGCGAGGGGGAGGGGCATTGACATCTCGCTTCAACAACAGGATCGGATTGTTGGTCTCTCCGTCGGCGTTGATATTCAAGATCTTCCCTGTATCGGCGTAGAATATCTTGGAGATCTCATGTATAGGGATGATCTCTCGAATACCGGCAAGATTGACAGCCTCGTACGGTTGAGGTTGAGCTTCTCCATCCTCGAACGTGTGAAGACGGTCGTCATCAAGATCCTCCAGAACAAGCAGCTGATATGCAAACTCGTGGGAGCGTCCTGCAGAGGGTATGCGATTGCGGTTGCCTTCATCCGCTTGTTTTGAGTCGCCCCCAAAAGGTGTAGGGTAGTCGTAGACGTTGTCGAGTGGCACCCTCAACAGCGTGACCCGTGCTTTGTGCATGACCTCTTTCCAAGTCGTCACGCGCACACCTTCCTCGTCCTGCGGCCGATTTGCATGGCCGGAGAAGAGCATGTACATGGAGAGGGTGAAAACAGGGCCAATCTGCTGCGCTCTAGGCATGGTCATATTGTACTGCGTATCGCCTGCGGTGAGAAACGTGCCAGCCTGGAGCAGTCTGGAAGGCGATACGGTGGTCGGTAAGCTTGTGGAGAGACTGACGCCGGACGTGGTGATGGCCAGATTGATCAGGGGCACCGCATCCTCAATGCGAACGAGGAGCTTCTTGATCTCGGCGATGATGATCTTCAGCTCCCGCTCGTTCTGAGCACTCGACGTGCTTTTCGAGCCGCCTTTTCGAGCCAGCTTTGCCTCGCCTACCGCCTTGGACAGCCGAACTCCCAAAGATTGGATGTCCCATCGCAAGGATTTGGTCAGCGTCACGGCCGACTCCAGTGACGTGTTTCCTCGTGCGGCGATCAGCTCGATCATGTCGATTGCCGGCGAGACAATCTGTACCGTCAGCCCGAGTACGACAGACCTGACTCTGTTGGACTCACCCTGATCTTGGATTCGAGGCGTAGCTGCAAGGACGCCAGCTCCTCTTTGGCCTGCCCGTCCACGGTCTGTGTCTCATCAGTGTGAGATCACCCGGCGCAATTGACCCCAACGCACGAACCTTGAGCAGACGGCCGCACTGCTGAATTGCATAGCCGCTCGTGATTGTGATGCCGGTGCGGATAGCATAGTTCATCGCCTGTTTGGTAACCTGCACGTGCCAGTCAGCATCGGAGTACAAGCCAATAACATCAGGGCAAACCAGGTTTGACTCATGGCATCGTACCTGGGATAGCAGGGTCTCCATGGTGGAGTGGATGGGCAGAATCGGCGAGTTGAGGATGTGCTCAGCGAGGGACGAGGGAAGAGGGAAGAGTGGAGAGTGGAGTGCGGTTGTTTAGTGGGCAGGCTTTGGCTGCTTCATGGACGAGAATGGAAACCCAACTCAGCGTGGTGAGCGCGGATTCGACATATCTACAGCAGCTTTGTTTGTCGAGTTGACTGTTTTTCCTGGCCGTGGTCAGGCGTTCGGCATCAGGCATCAGGCGCTGACTGGCCCGGAGGACGACGAACGAACCCCGCCAGCCCGCCAAAAATCGACGTCGGGCACTTGCTTTTCGCTCGCTCGACCGGACCACGAACCACATACAATTCCCAGAGGGCTCGCATACCTCGGCCTCCTCGTTCTTCTTCTTCGTTTCGGTACCTTCGCGGGCGGCCCCCACTTCGCACTTCTTCCCCCCTCGACCCGACACACACCACAAGCTTCGCCATGGCTGAATCGTGGGAGCAGGAGGAGGTATGTCGAGCCCATGGACATGCATCCCATCCCATCGCCGTCTCGTCGCCTTCGGAGCCCTGGTTCTGCGCTCTTTGTGGGCGTCACATTCACTGACGCTGTGCAGGACAAGCTGTCGCAGCAGGCGCAGAACATGTCGCTCAACAACAACAATAACAACAACAACCCCCAGGGCCAAGGCGCATTCCACCCCGGCGCATCGAGCTTCACCCCCGGCGCGCCATCGTTCACGCCCGGACAGTCCTACCAGCAATACGGCGGAGGCTACCAGCAGCAGGGGTACGGCCAGTACGGTGGAGGCTTCCCGCAGCAGCAGGCATATGGCGGCGGCTTTCCCCAGTACGGAGGACAGCAGGGCTACCCGCAATACCAGCAGCAGCAGCAACAGCAACAGCAACAGCAGCAGTACGGCCAGCAATACGGCCAGCAATACGGCTACCAGCAACAGCAACAGCGTCAGCCTCCCGTTCAAATCGCAAAGAGGGGAGACAACACGACACAAGACGCAGCTCCGGCAGCCGCACCAAAAAAGGAGGCCGGTCCCGCAAAGGTGCTGAGCATCGGTGGCGATGCTGCCCCCAAGGTAAAAGTCCTGTCCATTGGCGCTGAAACGGCTGCACCAAAGGTGGAGAAGGCGGGAGGCGCCAAAGTGCTCAGCCTGGGAACACCGGCTGCAGCGCCTTCAGCCAAGGAAGGTGTGGATAAGAAGGCTCCCGAGGCTGGTGCCAAGGCGGCCGCTGCCAAAGCGATCGAAAAGACGGGCGAGCCCACCAAGTCCGCTTCCGGCGCATCAGGGAGGACATCGCCTACCCCGTCCACCGGACGAAGCTCTCCTAGCCGTGCTGCGGAGGCGAAGGCGAAGGCGGCGGCAGATCTCGAGAAGGAGCAGGCCGAGGAGGTGGACGACGCGACCTTGGCCGAGATTTACGGCAAGGAGCACGTGAACATCATCTTCTTGGGCCACGTTGACGCCGGAAAGTCGACGCTCGGCGGGAGCATCCTGTATGCCACGGGTATGGTGGACGAGCGGACCATGGACAAGTACAAGAAGGAGGCGAAGGATGCGGGTCGAGAAACCTGGTATCTGTCATGGGCGCTCGATCTCACCAAGGAGGAACGGTCCAAGGGCAAGACGGTGGAAGTTGGCCGAGGCTTTTTCGAGACCGAGAAGCGGCGATACTCGATTCTGGACGCACCCGGCCACAAGACATACGTACCCAGCATGATCGGAGGCGCTTCGCAGGCAGACGTGGGAATCTTGGTGATTTCGGCGCGCAAGGGAGAGTACGAGACCGGTTTTGAGAAGGGCGGACAGACCCGAGAGCATGCCATGTTGGCCAAGACCCAAGGTGTGAACAAGCTCGTTGTCGTGGTGAACAAGTAAGTGAAGACGGGCAATTTCTGCCTGGAACAGTGGCTGATCGGAAACAGGATGGATGACCCCACGGTCGAATGGAGCGAAGCTCGCTTCAAGGAATGCACAACCAAGCTGGCGGCCTTCTTGAAGGGAGTCGGCTACAATCCGAAGACCGACGTCTTCCTCATGCCCATCAGTGCACAAACCACGATCGGCATCAAGAACCGGGTACCGACCGATCTTGCTCCTTGGTACGACGGCCCCTCTCTGCTCGAATACCTCGACGACATGAAGGCACTTGAGCGCAAGGTCAATGCTCCCTTTATGATGCCCATCGCCGCCAAGTATAAGGATCTGGGCACGATGATCGAGGGCAAGATCGAGTCGGGTATCATCAAGAAGGAGGCCAAGTACCTGATGATGCCCAACCGAGAGACCGTCTCCATCTCTGCGCTCTACGGAGAGCAAGAAGAGGAAATCCCGGGAGCGACTTGCGGTGATCAGGTGCGCATCCGCATTCGTGGTGTCGAAGAGGAGGATATCCTGCCCGGTTTCGTGCTCTGCTCCCCCAAGCGACCCGTCCACTGTGTTTCCTCGTTTGAGGCTCAAATTGTGCTGTTGGACCTCAAGAGCATCTTGACCGCTGGTTACAATTGCGTCCTCCACGTCCATGCGGCCCAGGAAGAGGTGACCTTCTCCGCTCTTTTGCACAAGTTGGAGAAGGGGACCGGACGCAAGAGCAAGAAGCCTCCTGGGTTTGCCACGAAGGGAATGTCCATCATTGCTCGTCTGGACGTCACCGGCACAGCTGGCGCTCTGTGTGTTGAGCGATTCGAGGACTATCCGCAATTGGGTCGGTTTACGTTGAGGTATGTATTCGCCCAGTCACGAAGAGGGAAATGGCTGACCAGTTTGTGCAGAGATCAAGGGCAGACGATCGCCATTGGCAAGATTACCAAACTTCTCACCGACTCCACCGGTGCACCATTAAGCACCCCTTGAATTTTTCAGCATTGTAGTGTAGAGCAAGGTGCCATCTAGGGTTTGGAAGGCAAAGATAGGTCGCGGAAGCCAAACCATGCAACGACGTGACGAGCGGTATGCGTGGGAACCGGCTTATAGACTACAAAAGGTAAACAAGCAAATGCATCCATCTTCATCATTGTGCCTTTGCGGTCGTCATGGATTGGGGAGGTGAAGAAAATGGCTGCCTGTGAAGATGGTATTTACACATGGGGAGAAGGTCTAGTCCGTTTTGGGAAACCTCCGCGGCAAAAGTGCAAAGAGACAAGCCTTTTAGCGCCGCGATCAACGACAACCTTAATTGCGTTGCCTGTCTGGGAAGATTGCGATGGGTGAGGCCTTGGAGGGATCAAGTACCTCGAGAAGCGGAGCAGAAGGGATGTTGAACACGTACTTCAAAATCGGTCATGCTTGAGCGGATCGGAAGCTGGGAAGGACGGGTATTCGTAACATGTCAACCGGTGTTGGATAAGACCGACGCAGGGTCCTCAAGCTATATGATTACCCCACACGGCCCTCACTTGACCTCACCAAACTCCCAAACTCCCAAACTCCCAAGCTTGCAAACTCCCAAACTTGCAAACTTGCCAACTTGCCAACTTGCCAACTTGCCAACTTCCACACCATCCCCATCACGACACACAACCCCCCTAATCACCGCCCACGATGCAGGGCTTCAACATGGGCCGGTATTACCCGCCCGACGCCTCGAACCCGCCGCGGTTCAACACGTCGCATCCCCTCGGCGCGCGCGCGTCCAAACTCTCCAGCGGGATCCTCACCGTGCGCTTCGAACTCCCCTTCGCCGTCTGGTGCCAGCACTGCCAACCGACGGCCATCGTCGGACAGGGCGTGCGCTTCAACGCGGAGAAGAAGAAGGTGGGGAAGTACCACTCGACGCCGATATGGAGTTTCCGCATGAAGCACACGGCCTGCGGCGGATGGTGGGAGATACGCACGGATCCGCAGAATGCCGAGTACGTCGTGGTCGAGGGGGCGCAGCGGAGGAACTACGGCGAGGCGCAGAAGGGCGTCGAGGAGGGCGAGGACGGCGAGCTGAGGATCCTGACCGCCGAGGAGCGGGAGAGGAGGCGGACGGACGCGTTTGCCGGGTTCGAGGGCAAGGTGGAGGACAAGGTGGTGGAGGCCGAGGGCAAGAAGAGGGTCGAGGAGCTGTACGAGGGGGCCGAGGTGTGGAGGGATCCTTACGATGTCAATGCGCGGCTGAGGAGGGATTTTAGGGCGAGGCGGAAGGTGTGGAAGAGGGAGGAGAGGGCCAAAGAGGGCCTGCGGGATAAATACAGTTTGGGGGTGGATATCGTGGACGAGACGGAGGGGGACGGGGCGAGGGCGAAGCTCGTGGATTTTGGGGGTGGCGCCGCGAGCGAGAGGCGGGTCGAGGAGGCGGTGATCCGGAGGCCCATGTTCGCGGACGCGGAGACGGAGACGAGGGCGGTGGCGAAGAGGGCGCCGGGGGAGAAGGAAAAGGAGAAGGAGAAGGAGAAGGAGAAGAAGAAGACGATGAAGAAGTTGAAGGCGGAAATCAAGGCGGAGGAGAGTCGGGTCGGACTCCGGCGGATGCTTGTCGGGAATTCGAGGGCTGCCATCGATCCTTTTCTCTCCGCCGAGTCGAGGAGTGGCTCCAAGAGCCATGGGGCGCTGTTGAAGCGTAAAAGAGATGCAGCGTCGTCGACCGCCACCACCACCACCACCACTATTGCACCGGGGAAATACACGCCCGATGGCTCGAGGAACGAGGTACCTGCGAAGAAGGCAGCTCTTCTGGTGGATTACGATTCGGACTGAGTGGAGCGAAGACGATGATGGAGCAGCGAGGGTTGGTTACGACATGATTGATGGACTTGGTTGACTTTGAGATAGCCAGCAAAATAGACATTTTGGTTCGAGTGCAGCACACTTTCCTCGTCCCATGTTCGGATCTACTTTAGTGGGGGCTAATCCCACATCTGTCGAACATTCAAATTGACCCTCTTGCCCTCCATCCATCCCCTCCATTCCTCGTACAATCCCTCTCCGTCGCCGTCGCCGTCGCCAGCAGGCCAGCTCTTCAGACGATCCGGGCAAGTGCCCGGCACGATCTGAGGAACGCCATGCCAAGCGAACCGGGAAGGACCGCTCATGTACACGGCGCTCCCCGAACGCAGCCTGAGCGCCAAAACGGTCTCCCTCGACGACGATGCTTCCTGCGAGCCTTGTTGCACAGCATCCGCGGCTGACGTGCCGATGATGAAGATGGCGTCGCACCCGAGACTGACGCTGATCAGGCCTGTGGGGCTGGACTCGGCTACATCGCGATGGACGCTGAGCGTATCGCCCGGAGAATACAGGTTCACAATCGCGGCTTCCGCTTTGGTGTGGGCGAATGTGCTCTCCAGCAGCCTTTTGATATCTTCGGGGAAGCTGGGAGGTGCCGCGTCCGGGTAGCGCTTCTGGGTCCAGTCGTATTGGCCGCCGAGGGTCATCCATCGCACCTTCTTGTTGAGGAGCTGGGCTATGCTGATGGGGCGATGGACCGAAGCATCGACGGGATGGGCGATGGTGGATGGAGAGCTGGGAGGGGTGGAGAAGAAGGAAGAGTTGGGGGGTGGGTAGCTGACGTTGTAATGGGTGTGGATGTTGGTCAGATGGGCGGCGTGGGAGAGATCGCGGTGGAGGAGGCGGTCCAGGAGCACGAGCTGCATGTCTGGGGGCAGGAGAGACGGGATCATGTGCAGGCCTACCTCTCTTGTCAGGCATGAACGGACTGGACGTGGTTGTTCGCGCACGGGACGGAATCCAAAGAGGGTGAGTGAGAAGGCGTACCGGGCATATCGTCGTGCTCGTACACGGCGACTCCCGGGGCAGAGGAAGCCGCTGGTCTGTGGATGCCACCGCCGGCAAAGGCCCGGAAAGAGGCGGTCAGTCGTTCGGAATCGATCCTCTCGACCACGCGCATCTTGCTGTCTGGACCCGGGGACGGGGACAGCAGATCTACAATGTCGGGGTCGGAATCCAGATGTTGCACCTTCATCCTTTGGTATCTTTTGTACCTGTTCCGGATGGCCTCGGGCGGGCGTTGGCGGGCGTCCAGCTTTTCCATGTTTCCTGCACGTCGTCGTGGTCAGGCGGCTCCGGTGAAGCAGACGGCGTCGGTGGCCCGTGCGGCAGGGTTGTTTACCTGGGGTGCTGCAGCTTGAAAACAGCGCCTCTCCCCACACCTTCGCTGCCCCTTCATTGCCCCTTCGTTGCCCCCTCGTTTCCCTCCTTTGCCTTGTGCAGTCGCCATGGAGAACTACCAGAAGATGGAGAAGATCGGAGAGGGTAGGTCCGCTCTTTCGCCGCCCGCCGCCATGTATGCGTGCGCTGGACGCAGGCTGATTTTGACGACAGGCACCTACGGCGTGGTGTACAAGGCCCGCGACCTGACCACCAAAGACCGCCGCATCGTCGCGCTCAAGAAGATCCGCCTCGAGGCCGAAGACGAAGGCGTCCCCTCCACCGCCATCCGCGAGATCTCGCTCCTCAAGGAGATGAACGACACGAACATTGTCCGCCTCCTCAACATCGTGCACGCAGACGGCCACAAGCTGTACCTGGTCTTTGAGTTTCTTGATCTGGATCTGAAGAAGTACATGGAGGCTCTGCCCGTGAGCGACGGCGGTCGTGGCAAGCCGCTGCCCGAGGGCTCCAATCCCGAGCTGCAGCGCATGGGCTTGGGTCCGGACATGGTCAAGAAGTTCATGGGCCAGCTGTGCGAGGGCATTCGCTATTGCCATGCCCATCGCGTGCTCCACCGCGATCTCAAGCCGCAGAACTTGCTCATCGACCGGGACGGCAACCTCAAGCTTGCGGATTTCGGCCTGGCGCGCGCCTTTGGTGTTCCTCTGCGGACCTACACTCACGAGGTACCTCGATCCCTTGGATCCCCCGGCTGTCTGTTTTGCTGACCGGATAGGTTGTCACTCTATGGTACCGTGCACCCGAGATTCTTCTTGGTGGCCGCCAGTACTCCACCGGCGTCGACATGTGGTCGGTGGGCTGCATCTTTGCCGAGATGTGCACACGCAAGCCCCTGTTCCCTGGCGATTCTGAGATTGACGAGATTTTCAAGATCTTCCGGTTGGTGATCCGGCCCTTTTTCTAAGAAACGCTGGCTGACAGACCTTTAGCATCCTCGGCACTCCGACCGAGCAGGATTGGCCCGGCGTCACCTCGTTCCCCGACTTCAAGGCTTCGTTCCCCAAGTGGGTTCGCACTGATGTTGCCGACACGGTCAAGACGCTGGACGACTTCGGTCTTGACCTTTTGGATGCTCTCCTCGTGTACGACCCCGCTGGCCGAATCTCGGCCAAGCAGGCTGTCGATCATCAGTACTTTACGGGCCAGGTCGCCAATGAGTATGGCAACGGCTACCATTAGGGAAGTGCGGTCGGCAAGCAAAAGCAGCAGGCATGATGATTACGAAGCATGGAATGCATTTTGGGCGCAGGGGATGGAGCTATTCTCACGGCCGTGCATTGGATTAAGGCACGCCGCTACTCTCCTATGTCATGGGCAGTTTTGGATCGCGTTCAAGAGGCTGGCGAGGATGGCGTTGGACGGCTTGTACATATCCAGGCTTCGCCGCCGCAGGTTTCTGAAAAACATCAGCACCACACGAAAGGCCTCTGCTTGTGATTGGGGTCGGCTTCTTGAAGAAGCCCGGCGCATGTTCACGACGCTTGCTTGGTGTTTGACGAGATGACGTAACCCAACGGACCCCACTTCAGCCCTATGGATCGAGGGGCAGCACTCTCCCCGGGGCTCCTCCCGTGCTTTATGCTGACAATAGACCATTCACTCCCACAATGCCACCGCCTCCACCGAAGCTACTCCCGCCAACCGAAGGCCCCCGGTTGATTGTCTACCATCAAACCATACACGATTCCGCCGGTACTTTCCAGTCGCTGCTCCCGCTGCTCACCAACAACACCGGCATCACGCACATTATAGTGGCAGCGATCCATTTGAACGACGGCCCAGGGAATATAACGCTAAACGACCACAGGCCCGATGACAAAAGGCATGACCAGCTCTGGGGTGAGGTGAAATGGGTGCAGGGTAGCGGGGTAAAAGTTCTGGGTATGCTGGGTGGTGCGGCAAAGGGCAGCTTCGAGAAGTTGGGGGGGAGCGATGAAAACGTACGTGAGGAAACCCCATGTCGACCAACCCGAAGTTGGGGCTGACGGCGTTCAAGTTTGAGGCGCATTACCTTCCCCTCAAAGAACTGATCTCGAAATACGGCCTCAACGGGCTGGACCTCGACATCGAAGAAGAGGTGCCCATACAAACCCCCACCCGCCTCATCGCCCGGCTCCGAGCCGACTTTGGCCCCAACTTCCTCATCACCATGGCCCCGGTCGCAACCGCTCTGATCCCCGATCCCAAGATCCCCCCACATCTGCGCCCGCCACGCCCCATGCTCGCGAGCGGACCCACGCCGAATCCGTTGCACCCCACACTGCCGCATCTGAGTGGCTTCAGCTACCCCGAGCTGGAGTGCAGCGTCTATGGGAAGGAGATCGCATGGTACAATACGCAATTCTACTGCGGATGGGGGGATGCGGCCACAACGCAGTGGTACGATGCGATCGTCTCGGCCGGCTGGCCACCTCGCAAGGTGGTCATGGGCGTGGTCACGAACCCCGGCAACGGCGCCGGACACATCCCCATAGGCAAGCTCCGCGACAACTGCGCGCGGCTGCGGGAAAAGTACAGGAACGTGGGCGGCGGCTTCGGCGGCGTCATGGGCTGGGAGTACTTCAACTCGGGCGACGACGAAGACGACGTCGTGCACGTCGCGTCGCTGGAGCTGAACAACGAGACGGTGCAGGCGGGGTGGGTGGCCGCCCTGGGACGCATCCTGCGGGTGGAGAACCCCCCGCGCCCCGAAACGGGCAAACCCTTGCTGGGCATCACGCCCGATCAGATCCGTCAGATGGTCACGAATCTGCCTCCTCCGCGGGCGCCGTGGCCGGAAGACACGGTGAAGCAGCTCGTCACCCTGGGGTTTTCCGACCAGGAGGCCATCGCCGCTTTGAACGCCACGGATGGGAATGTAGAGCTCGCCGCGGGCTTTTTGTTCGAGCATTATCCGCAGTAGCGTCGCCCGGTCCCTTTTTTTTTTTTGTACTTTTGTTGATACCTTGGGATTGAGTGCATTTGGTTGTTGTGGATGGCTTGTTCTTGTTGTTCTGTACGTTTGGCATGGAATCAGGGTGTAGAAAGGAAGAGAAAAGAAAAGACGGAATAGATGAAGATGTGGGGGTAGTAGTGGTTGATTCAATCCAGGCTGGTATCTATCTATCTATCCATGGCTCGAAAATGAACTTTTCTACATTTTTTTTTCTCAAAGGGACAGTTCAACGAATGATGATTATTGGGGCTGGCCGAGGTGAAGGTTCCGCGACACGTGATGATGATGATGACGATGATGATGACGATGGATGACTGCATGTTGTAGGTAGGTATGGTATGCATGCTGCGTGTGTCATCGCGACTGCGTGTCGTGCATATGTATATATTCTATGTATAATATATATATGCATGGTACATGGTACATGGTGTGCATGCACGTGCATGTGTACCTCGGAACCCGGATACGAAGGGCGGCTCCATCTACTGCTGCGTGCGGAGTAGATACTATCTACCCAGGTATCTACATGGCAGAGTAGCAGTATCCAGCAGTACTACTATACACGCCATATGCGCACGCACGCAGCCAGATCGCACTGGATCGCACTGCATTGGATTGGATTGGATTGCATTAGACCGGACCGGACTGGACTGGACTGGACTGGACTGGACTGGACCGATTGCGCCCCAGCAGAAGATAACAGGCAGACGGATACGGATAAGCGATACAGATATGGATGAATGCATGGATAGATGGATGGAATAGCGTATAGCGTGTTACAATAATAGCGGGAGAGAGAGAAAAAAAAAGATATCCCGGCTTCTACTCTTTTTTTTTTTTTCTTGGGCTTGCTTCGCTTAGGTACTTCGGGTACGACATCTTCTTATCTCGTATCTATAAATCGTGTAGATATCGTATCCATCGTATTTCGGTTGGTAGCGGCAGATATCTACCCATCGACGGAAGGAAAGAAAGTAAGGAAAGAAAGTAAGGAAGGAAGGAAGGAAGGAAGGAAGGAAGGACGGAAGAAAGGCAGAAAGTGAGGAAAAAAAAGGAAGAAAAGAGTCCACCACGTGCATGAGTAAAGGTAAATGTAATTAAATATACACGTGCATATACATGTGTAGTTATCGCGTTCAAGGGTATATTTACTAAAACAAAATCAAAAGCTCAAGCAAACGACGAGCTATAACATGAACATCATCCCATCCAAGCCCCGAGAAAAAAAAAGACGAAAAGGTAGAAACATGACGGAAGACTCATCCAACATGCCTGAGCGCCCTGCGAAACCCGGCCATCCTATCCAAAGTCTCCCTGATGCTGCTGGACAGGCTCGGGGCTAGTTCGAGTTTGGGTCGGAGGCTGCTCAGATGCAAGGTGCGGGAGCGCGAGGAGCTGCGGCTCCGGCTGCGACCTCCATGTGAGGACTTGGATGAGGGTGGGGAGAGATGTTGCGGTGATGGTGACGGTGATGAGGAAGAGCAGGATGGTGCAAGAGGTGGTGATGTTGATGTGGGTGGTAAAGGACTAGATGAGAGGGTATTAAGTATATGAACGTGTGATGTCTGCGAAGCGTGGGTGGATGGGATGGAGATATAGAACAAGGGATGGGCGGGGTCTTGATGACCACACAAACGACCCACCATGCACGAGTGTAGAGAGAGAGAGAGAGAGAGAGAGAGAGAGAAGGAAGAAATCTAGAGGCATGCTCGCTGTGCTCAAAGACATAAAATCATTCCACAACGCAAGGTCCAAAGTCTGCACATGGATGGCACTTTCCATCGATCCAGACTTGCGACACCGCGCAGTGCACAATAGAGCAACCCCACCGTGCAAGGGAGAATGTGCAAACGAAGGAGGACTACCTTCCATCACTGCTGGTGCGTGGAGATTGTCTCCGACTGTTCATCACCGTATTCCGTTGCGTCTCCTCGGTCAACGTATCCAGGCTCCGAGCCGGACTGGGGGTCGAGCTCCTGCTCGGACTCGAGGGCCGCGACATGGCAATGTCGTAGCTGGGCAGGTCCTCCGAAATCGGTGTGCGTGCTGGTGTGCGGACGGCGGTGTTGTAGCTGGGCGTTCGGGCAAGAGCCTGCATGTCGTAGCTGCCCTGTGCGAAGTAGCCGTCGACGGGCTGGCTGTTTTCGTTGACGCTGGAGAGCGGAGTGCTCCCGCCCGACGAATGGTGCGAGCCGTGCGATTGGTGCGAGTTTTGTCTCGGTAGAGCGTAGCGCGGACCCGGGGCGTTTTGGTTGGTGTTGAGATTTTGGAGTCGGTGCTGCAGTGCGGCGGTGGAAACCCCGCCGCCCACCGCGGCATCCAACGAGGCCAGATTCTCCACCGAACCGGAGCGACTGCGCGCGTAAAATGGCGTGTTGGCACCGCTGTTGGCTATGCTCGGGAGCCCGCCCGGGGTCATGAAGCCGCTGGGATCGATGTCGCTGTAGAGCGAGTCCAGCTGGTGGAGCCCATACGTGGGTGGCGCATTCTGGTTCACCTCATCCTGGATCGCCTGCTGCGACAGCACGTTCTGGTCGACGATCACGCTCTGGTCCTCGCCGGGCGGCAGGTTCGGCGAGATGAACAGATGGACGTGGTTTTTGACCAGAAGCTGGCTCGTATGTCCCTCCGGGTTGTGCAGGTTCACGTAGAGGCGGAGCTTGTGGGTTATGCGGACATTGTCGGTATCGACCGACTGCCTGCAGTTCTTGAGCGATTTGGGAAGGTCCAGGGCCATGGAGAAGCGATGGCACTCGTCGAAGAGCTGGTCGGCGTCGTCGACTCCTGCGGGCACCAGGTTCATCGAATTCTCGGGCATGGCGCCCTCCTTCACGCAGACCTGGGAATCCGTCTGATGCGAGATGCGGCGGCCGGAGATGTCGCAGAAGAGCTGGCGCGATTCGATCAATTCCATCTTGATGTTGGCGATCTCGACGCCCTTTCGGAGGGGTATGAGGACGTACTCGGCGGTTATCGAGGTGCCCACGATGTAGTTCTTCTGCGGCACCGTGATCTTGTAGGCCAGCTTGGACGCCCAGATGTCTTCGTTGATCTGCTCCATCGGCACCGTCTCGAGGAGGTCCCGGCCCAGGGTTCGGATGACGCGAATGTGGGAGGTGGCGGTCAGCGGCTTGCTCATGTACCCCCTGTCGACCGAGGCCTTCAGGTTGTAGATGATGTAGTTGGTGGGCAGACCCTCGACGCTCTCGTCCAGCTTGCTCGGCATCGTGAACTTGAACTCCCACTCGTGGGTGCCTGCATTGATCTTGTGGGCCTTGTTGGTGGACCCGCTCACGGGGAACAGGGTCAGCGTTTCGAGGAGGAAATGCGACTTTTGCGATATCGGCTGCGGCGTGACCGTGTTGCTCGTGTACCATCTGGACGGCGATTAGCGGGCCTGCGCATACCGTCCCAAGGGGGCAAGGAGGGGCGTACGAGACTTTGCGCACGCCGGTCAGGGTCATGCGGATGTTGCGCACCGACATGGACTCGTGGTTGGTGAGGACCAGCTTGCCCGTGAGCTCTGCGTTTTGCGCTTCCGACGGCTCTCCGTAGAAGACGATGAAGGGCGAATCCGGCCTGCCCAGGTCAGCGCCGCCCACGGAAAAATGCAAAACGTCGAGCGGAAATCTGGCGCGGCGAACGGACTGACTGACCTGACCTCCAGGATCGGGGCGGCATTTCCGCCAAAAAAGCCAGATCCAGGACGAGGCATGGTGCGCAGAGCGGGCGGATACAGGAAAATAATCAAGAGGGACCCAAGATCATGGCAGGTCGGACGGGCGGACGGGGCAGAGTGGAGGCTAAGTAACCTCCAGTCCAGCGGTTTTCGGTGTCGGGGATATGCACATGCAATGTGTGGTGATGCAACAGCAGGGCAGCAACAATGTGCAGCACAAGACAAGGGAGCCTCCAAGTAATAAGCAGCAACGAGCTGGCGGCGTGGGGTGTATCTATCTACCTATCTGGTCGTTGGCCGCCAAGCAGAACGTACCATGTATGTATGTATCTATGTATGTACTACGTATGTGTGGAACGGGGCATGGTATGGGAACGTCGCCGTATGCGGGCCTGTCTTGAAATTTCTCAGGCGAACAAAGAAGCTGACCCGATGGCATGACAATCCGCCACGGTGCACGTCTGGGAATCCACCGTCTGTCCGTCCTGGCTGCAGGGCGCTGCAAAGAGGCATCCCCTTTGTGGCCTCTGGCTTATCGATAGCAGGGGTGCCTCGGCCCGAGGAGAGGCGATCGCTGGCGGCTCAAGCAATCGCGCTTCGTGAAACAAAGGCGCACAATACTACTACTGCTATCTGTGCCTACTGCTATGCAGGTATGGGAATCACGAATCCGCCCGACCCACAGAACCCGGCTGGATTGGGAAAGCGGGCCGCAGCCTCAGCTGATATTTTGCGTGAAATAACCGGCCGTCGTGGCACAGGATGGCCTGCTTGCATGCCGTGGACGCTATCTAGGTAGTACGTACCCAACACACATCGTACCGTGCATGCCGTAGGGCTGAAGGGTGGTGCATGCGAATCGGAAACAACCTGGCCTTGCGCCGGGCTAAAGAACACCGGCCGGCCTCCTCGCAAGCGTCCACCGGGCCATGCGACGGCGCCTATGGATTGCCCGCTCCCGCGCTCGCACTCGCGCTTGCAGACGTCGTCGACGGCGCGTCGTCGCTGCCTGCGCCCTCCTTGGGACGGTCCCACGTCCGGATATGGCCTGTGAAAATCACGTCGTTAGCTCTCGTCCTTATCTCTGGACGTGTTCCTGACGGCTGCGTGCAAGCTTACGCGGGCCCCGCTGCTCGACACATGAAGAAAATCTCTGCACTCACCATTTTTACACGATGTGATGATGCAATCCTCTTCGAATCCCAGCCAGCAGAGTGGGTGGCCGTCGACTTCCTTGGCCTGCATCGTTTCATGAGCATGCAGACTAAGTGGGAACGGCTTCCGGCCATGGGTCGACTCACCATGACGGGCGGCAGCATCGCCGTGCGCGCCCGAGGCTCCACCGGATGCACGACTTCACCGTCGTCGAGCACGCTGCCCGACGTGAGATTCGAGTTGGACCGCAGCCGCGATGTGGAGCCGTCCGTCCGTGTTCGCTGCATCTTCAGCGTCGACGACGTGACGCTGTTCCGTTGCCTCAGCGAAGCCTGCATCGTTATCAGCCATCGCCCCGCACGCACTCGCTCATTGCACGACGAACCGCTCGAGGCCGGTGGAGCATGCCGACGCTGAAGTCCCACAGCAACAGTCGACGGTCCTCCCCAACGCTTCCGATGCGATAGTTGCGCTCGTCGCACCGCCACGGGTCGAATTGCACCCCCGTGACCCATGAGTTGTGTCCCTGGCACCGCGCCACGAGCATGCTATCTTCCAACGACCAGATGGACACCAGGTCGTCCTGACCGCCCGTGACCACGTACCTGCCGTCCGGCGACCAGCACACGCACATCATGCCGCCGTAATAGCTCATGTACTGGTGAAGCAGACTGTCCATGTCAGTGCCCCGCCGGTCGGAATGGCTGACGTTACGTACTGTTCGCGGAGAAAGTCGATGATTCGAAACGATCCATCTTCCGAGACCACCGCGATGTGGCGGTTGTCGGGCGAAAAAGCAAAGGCGTTGATCTTGGAAGCCGACACCTTCCAATACGAGACGGGGTTGGCTTTCTGGTTCTTGGAACCTACCGATTTCTTGATGTTGAGCGATGCCTTCTTCCCCTGCTTCATGGACCCGCTTTCGGCCGCCGTTTCTTGGTCTTCGGCGGCGAACAGTGCGTCTTCCTTCTCTTTGTCGTACACGACCAGACTTCCGTCCATGTGCGCCGCGAGGAAGAGGTTCTCGCTGTTGGGTAGCCACCGTATGTCGGACACGGCCGAGTTGTTGATCGCCCCCTAGATGATTACCTAAGTCCATGTCACACGCACGGGAGGGAGCATGAGCAGAGGCACGTACGTTTTTGTTGATCCGCGCATATTTTTGCGACATTGGCTCGTACCAGATGATGTCGCCTGTCGAGAATCCCATGACGATGTCGATGTGATTGGGCCCTTTGGTTGCCTGGTTCACGTCGTGGCAGAGAGCGTGCGCTTTGGTGAACAATATCTTTGTAAGATGCTCTTCCTGCTGCTCGTTAGCTCCAATCAAGTCCAGTTTGGGTTCCCGAGCGTGTCTGACCTTCGTGGGCGAAGTGAGGTCGAGCCATTGCAGCGCCCGGTTGACATTCGCAAAGCAATAGAGCCCGTTGGGACTGTGCTCCTGCAGCCTTTTGGATAGCGACTCGTGCGGGATGACGCGCGAGACAAACGACGAATTGCTCTTGACAATATTGTTCTTTGGCTTGCGCCGCTTGAGCGGGTCCTTGCTGTCCTTGCCCTCTTTCCCATTCACCACGGCCAACGCGGGGTTGTCCGCACCGAAGGCCGGCGCATGGAGACCTTCCCGCGGCGACGGCGCGATGCTGTTGACACTGTACGAGCCCAAGTCGCTCGCCTGGCTGTTCGTCTCGTGCGGCGACTCCTGTATGCTCGGGGGCAGCTGCGACGGCGCGCTGCCGGCGGTATCGAGCCTGAAAAGCCGGGAAACCGACGCCTGGCGGGGCGCGAGGGTGGCTAGGGAGAGCTTGGTACCGGCGCTCGGAGGGGATATGGTGGTCGCGAGCGGATTGGGGTTGTGCACGGGGGCTTCCGAGGGGTGCGGCGGCGGCGTGGCCAGGTGGAGATCGTCTCGGAGCACGTAGGTACCTTCTCCCACCACCAGCTGATACTCGGGCCCGGTGGGATGGGCAAGCGTGTTGTTGGTCTCGATCAGCTGTCCCTGGCCGGGCGCGCCCGGGTAGCCTGCCGTCGGGTACCTCGGCGGGGGAGGGAGCACGCTGAGGGGGGAAGAGGCGCACGTCAGTCAGGCTTCGGCGCGCACAGGCTGCTGCCGTGCGGGCATGGTTGGACGTCTGGGACGCGGTGGGCAGCTCGGAGACTCACAACATGGCGGCGGATGCGGTGCAACAAACAATCAATCAATCGCGGTCGTCAGTTCTCGGCCAGGTCACAGGCCTGGATGACGGCGACGGCACGTCAGCACATTGGAGCCACGGCGACGACGGTGGGAGCAGGGCAGACGCAGATGAAGAGGCAGAAGGGCGCAAGGGCAGAATGCGGGGTAGGGCAGCCGTGGGATGTGCAATTGGAGTGCGGAGGTGTCGTTCGGTGGTGTAGAACGGGACGGACATGGAACGGGACGGACCCCGGCGGCCGGAACCAGCAAGGCTGGCTGGCTGGGAGCTGTGCCCGTGTCCGTGTTGGTGTTTGTGGCCGTGGCCGTGTCCGCTGCTGCTTTGGCAACCTGCTGCGAACATGGGCCGGAGAAGGCGACGGGGACAATGTGCATGTGCATGGGAAGAGGTGCGCGCCTGGTTCCGATCTGATGGTGGTAGACATCTTCGCAGGGAGGGTGGGGCGCGATGCCCCTGCAGTTCCCACGTGTGGACTTCCTTGGCGAGAGCCGTTGGACTACTCGGGACGCATCGTCACAGCTCCAGCCGGCCAGCCGAGCCACCACCACGACAGATAGTGACCCCCGTCCTCTCCTTTCGTCTGCAGATCCAAAGAAAGCGCCCCCATCCATTGGCATGGACTAGCTATGCAGACCAGCAATGGCCACCGGTACACACATCCATCCCCCACCTGCGCGACCACCACCACCACCGCATACTGACTGCCGCAGTGCGAATCTGTGTATGCGGCGATGAGGGGGTGGGCAAGAGCTCCATCATCACCTCGCTCGTCAAAGGCGTCTTCGTCACCGTGAAGATTCAGCCGGTCCTTCCGCAGGTGACGCTGCCGCCGACGCTCGGCACGCCCGAAAATGTAGCCACCACCATCGTCGACACGTCCGCCCTGCCGCACGAACGGCATGCCCTCCGCAAAGAGCTCCGCAAGTCGAACGTGATACTGCTGGTGTACTCGGACCACTACAGCTACGAGCGGGTGGCGCTGTTCTGGATGCCCTACTTCCGCAGTCTGGGAGTCAACGTGCCCGTGGTGCTCTGCGCAAACAAGTCGGACCTGGCCGCCAACGGCACAACGTCACAGGTGGTGGCCGAGGAGATGCTGCCGGTGATGAACGAGTTCAAGGAGATTGATTCCTGCATCCGGACGAGTGCGAAGGAGCATCACAACGTCAACGAGGTCATCTTCCTCTGTCAAAAGGCCGTCACGCACCCGATCGCGCCGCTGTACGATTCCAAGGAGAATGCCCTGAAGCCGGCCGCCGTGGCCGCGCTGCAGCGAGTGTTCCATCTCTGCGATACGGACAAGGACGGGTATTGGAACGATCAGGAGATTCACGACTTCCAGATCAAGTGCTTCGAGAAGCCGCTGGGCGAAGACGACCTGGCCAACATCAAGCGCTCCATCGAACGCTTCGTGCCCGGCTGGACGGGCGACCGCGGGATGGACGAAAAGGGCTTCCTGCTGCTGAACAAGATCTTTGCGGAGAAGGGCCGGCACGAGACCATCTGGATCATCCTGCGCAAGTTCCACTACACGGACAGCCTGAGTCTCCAGGACACGTTCCTGCGGCCCAAATTCGACGTGCCTCAGTACGCCTCAGCCGAGCTGAGCCCGGCAGGGTATCGCTTTTTTGTGGACCTGTTCTTGAAGTTCGACAGGGATAACGACGGTGGGTTGAACGACATTGAGCTCGCCAATCTATTTGCGCCCACGCCGGGACTCCCGCCGTCGTGGATCGATTCCGCATTCCCATCCTGCACGGTGCGAAACGAAGCCGGTCACATTACGCTGCAGGGGTGGATTGCGCAATGGAGCATGACGACATTCGAGGAGCCGAGGACGACGCTGGAATACCTCGCCTACCTGGGCTTCGAGAGCAGCGATCGGGGAGGCACGACGAATGCGCTCAAGGTCACCAAGGCGCGGAAGAGGCGCAACAAGCCCGGACGGGTGGAGCGAAACGTGGTCCTGTGCTATGTGCTGGGATCGAGCGGCAGCGGCAAGAGCGCCCTGCTGTCGGCATTCCTGCAGCGACCCTTTACGCACACGTACCATCCGACCATCAAGCCTCGCTCGGCGGTGAACAGCGTGGAGCTGAAGGGAGGCAAGCAGTGCTCCCTGATCCTCGAAGAGCTCGGGGAACTGGAACCCGCCATCCTCGAGAACCAGGCCAAGCTCGATGCCTGCGATCTGCTGTGTTACACGTACGACTCGAGCGATCCCGACAGCTTTGCGCACGTCATGGAGCTGCGCAGCAAGTACCCGCAGCTGACCAACCTGCCCGCCGTCTACATTGCACTCAAAGCAGACCAGGACAAGACGACGCAGCGGTGCGAACAGCAGCCCGACGAGCACACCAGCGCGCTGAACATGTCGGCACCGCTGCATGTCAGTGCGACCTGGAGCAGCATTTCGGAGCTGTTTGTCCACGTACGTACCCACCCATTCCTGCATTCCAAAAAAAAAAAAAGAAGTTTGGCGGCGGCGGCGACATGCTGACCTGGAACAGCTGGCGGAGTGTGCGACGTACCCCTCGACCGCGTTTCCCAAGCAGGAGGAGGAACCGTACGACAAGATGAATCTCTACCTCGCGCTGGGCGCTGTGGCATGCGTGGCAGCGTCTCTGGCGATTATCTGGAAGCGCAACTGGGCGAACTCGTGACGGTCCGTGGGTGATGATTAGTAAGCTTGGTTTCTCCCTCAACGAGGTACAGATGCATGCATGGCGGAGGGCGAGCTGGATGGCGACACGACGCGACACGGGATTAGATAGCGATATAGTGTGTAATGGATAATCTACCCTCCCTCTGCGTGCCTGGACGAGCGTTCCCGGCGTGATGTCAGCCAGGACCATGCAGGTGCCCCCCTGACCAAGGGGAGAGGGACTGTGGCGTCTCCATCCATGTAGAGCATAGGAAGAGAGCGTGTAAGAATGCAGGGCTGTTTGGTAAGCGTGGGTGCCGCGGGCCAGTGACGACGCGCATAACGGGAAAAGCCACACGGTCGAGTGTAGGCGCAAGTGTCGTCGGTCGCAGTTGTGTGCACCATCCGCCTGCTCGCCCGCCCGCCCACCTGCCCAGCTGCTGCCCACACGCCTGGCTCTGCTGCTGCCCGCCTGCTCGCGCTCGTCGTTCGGCTCGGCCCTAACTAACGCGTGCCCCTCCGCTATTCGATGACCTCTCCCCCCCGACTGACCTGCTCCCGTGCCGCCGCACCGCCCGCGGACCATCATGCCGGTGAGTGCCCGTAGATGCCACGCGGAGAAGGGGAGGCAGGGAGCGAGGGAGTGAAGCTCCAGGCTCACGGCCGCCCGTATGGCCGCTGTTGCCCGCCTCGCCGCCGTCGCCCGGCTCCCGTCTCTCTCGTCTCCCGTCAACCACCCTCCGCCCCGGCGCCCATGCCCAATGTATGCTCCCATGCTGACGTGCCCTCTTTGCCCGCCCCAGCCTTCCGACCGCGCCCGCGAGCTCGAGCTCGTGTACCAGCAGCGCCGCGGCCACGCTCCGCAAATCTCCATCAGCGATGACAACCACCACGTCACCGAGGCTATCGGCGACCTGTACGGCCACGACGACGACGACAGCGGCAGCGGCAGCGGCAGCATGAAGCGCAGCTCGCGCCCGCTGAGTTTCATCAGCAGCCCGCTGGGCGACAGCCTCGAGGCCGGCCTGCAGCCCTTCGACCCCTTCCCCAACGCGCCCCCGAAATCCCCCCTCCGCGCCCACATGACGCACGCGAACGAGAAGCCGCGGCGCCCCACGAGCCCCACGAGCCCCAATGGCAGCCGAGCCCTGTCCACGCCGAGGCCGTCGTCCAGCCGGGGGAGCCAGAACGGCGCCCTCTCGCCCCCGCCGCCGTCGAGGACGAATTCGGACACGGCCGAGCAGCAGTTCCCGCTCAACGACCTGGACTACGAGTCGAGCGCCGCCGGCTTGGCCCAGGAGCTGAGCAATCTGCAGGCGATCCGGCGCATGTCCATGGACGTCAACACGGCGGACCCGGACCTGCCGTCGTTCAAGTCCTTCAGCGGCGCCGCCGTGCCGCCCCAGCATTTCTCCGAAGACGAGGACCCCTCGAAGCTCTTTTGGGTCCCCGCACGCCTGCACCCCGAGCTCGCCCCCAAGGAATTCAAAACCTTCATAGAAGAGAAGGTCGACACCATCCGCCGTCGTTCCGGCGATTCGGATTCCCTGTCCCCGGATGGCGGTGTCAGCCGTCAGGGCTCCAGCGGAGGGTTGCGGAGGAAGCGGTCGATGCTGTCCCGTCAGATCGACAGCGGGAGTGGATACCGTGATGGTGCGGACCGGCTGGGGAGGCAGCGCTCCGATGCCAAACCGGTCAATGGGGGACTGCCCCAACTGCAGGAGCTGGAGAACATCGTGGAGGATCCCGTGGCGCTGGTGCGCCGCATGAGTATAGATGCCGCCCGAAGAAACTCCGTCACGGACGGGGACGGCGACACGACCGAAGACATGCCCATCCTGCCAGGCAAAGCAGCTGGTCTGGGAACGTTGAAGCGGTCGACGCGCACAAATTACAGGCGAGGCAGCGTCCGCAAAGGCGAGCGTGTGCCCTTCTCACGACGTACTGCAATGTCGAGCGCCCAGGCAGACAATGACGAGTCTTCCACAGCTCCGCCCATGCACGGCAGGGAGTCGGAGTTCTCTTTGACCAGAGTGATGTCTGAACCGTCCCATGCTCCAGGCAACTTCTCTCGCCCCACTCGAAAGCGATCGCCGCCGGGTATGATTCCCCAGTCAGCCTCTTCCGACGATGTATCCAGGATAGAACCCGAGCATCCGGAGGAGCAACGTAGACCTCAGCAGAAGGCGTTCCATTCCCGAATTGCGTCCAACGGCCGAACGACAGCTCCTCTTCCCGGATACGTCCCATCGCAGCAGGTACCGCAAATCGTGGAGACACCGCCGCCGGAACCACTCCGGAAACAGCCCATACAATTGCCCGAACGGAATTCATCGAGACAACCGCCTCCGAATTCCCAACTTCCGCCACCACCACCACCGCCACCACCGCCACCTCAGGGTCCGCGCCAGCCACCTCCCCCTCAACAACGTCCAGGTTCTGGCAGCCGACAGAACCGATCATCCCCCATCAAACCGGCCCAGAACTTTGAAGAACTCATCGCTCCACCGTCGGCTCATCCCGTCAGCGGCAACAGGGTCGACTCGTTGACCGTTGCACCCAACCTCGAAGAAAAGAAGGGCGACAAAAAGTCGAAGGACAAGAAAGAGGAAGGCGGTTCGAGAAAAACGAGTTGGGGCTGGTTGCTGGGCAATGACGATAAAGAGCGTGACAAGAAGGAAAAGGAGGAACGTGAGAAGGAGGTGGCAAAGAAGGTGAAGAACAAGCTGAGCAAGACGCAGGAGAAGAGCCATGACGACACCCGCCTGGACGTGTTGCAGAGTTCCATCCAACCCAATAACCGAGGTCGCGAAAGCGTGGTTCTGGATCGTGAAGCCGTCAAGCTGGAGGAGGAGCGGAGGAAGGAAAGCTCACGGAAGTCGTCGTCAGGGGGAGAGCCGAAGAAAGAGAAGGAGTCCGGTCTCTTTTCGTCCATTTTTGGAGGAAGCAAGAAGAAGGGCGAGAAGGAGTCGACTCACAAGAAGGGAAGTTCTCTGCGTGCGTTGTCGCCCGAACCACCACCACGCATTCTCAAACCAGATATCGATTACAACTGGACCCGGTTTTCCATCCTGGAGGAGCGGGCCATTTACCGCATGGCGCATATCAAGCTCGCCAATCCTCGTCGCGAGCTGTACTCTCAGGTGCTGCTGAGCAACTTCATGTATTCCTACCTCGCCAAGGTACAGGCAATGCATCCGCAAATCTCCATCGGCAACTCGGCGCAGGCGAAGCAGCACCAGCGCCAACAAAAGAAGGAGCAGCAACAAGCACAGCAGCAGCAGCAACAAGCACAGCAGCAGCAGCAGCAGCAGCAGCAGCAACAGCAGCAACAGCAGCCGGATGAGTTTACCCAGTACCAGCGATATCAGCAGGTATGTACAGTCTCCGCTGAATGTGAACATGCAGTTAACCTTGTCAGCAACAAAATGAACAATCGGATCAAGGACAGGGTCCCAACTCTTACCAACACGAGAACCGCAGCTCGGAATCTCTACAGGAGGATGGTCAATATCAACAGCAACAATATCGACAGGAAGCGTATGGGAACTCGCGAGAGCAACATCAGTATAATCAGCGGGACCCCAGAGACTCGCATCATTCAAACTATGGGAACCCCAATGGCGGCGGTTACAGTGTGGCGAACAGTCAAAGCTACATGGGACAGTCTGGCAAAGACGCAGCGGGGTATTATGAAGATTCGGATCAGGGTAACCGGGATGACGATATGTGGTGATGGCGCTGAAGTGGGTGCGTTATGCACACCTTTGGAGCGAGCGCTTGGTCATTTACAGGGGATGGACTGTTGAGTCTTTCTTCATCACTATACTACCTACTTTATGCATTTCCTTTGGGCGGGACGCGCAATGGACATTCACGTCCAGCACATAGTTTTCTTTTACCTGTATCATACGAGCTCGTTTTTGCCATCCTCCCCCCCTCATTTTCCACTCTCCTGATAGCAAGGAGTATCACGGATGATATGGGGCCAACGGGACTTGATGCGGGAAGTGTATGTAGACTGGTGGCTTGGTTGCGGGGTGCGGATTTGTCGATGGGATGCGAATTGGAAAGCGCTCGATGGAGTCAACCTGTAGTGTACAGTGGCCAGTGACCGGTACCTTGCATAGAAAACGATTCCCTGAGCACGAATGTGGACGGAGGGTGATGCATTTGTTATATTCATAAATCGGTGGATGTCTTGGCCCTTCAGCCAAAAATTTTAGTAAGATTTGGTGGGAAAGTGGTAGAATCGGAGAAAACGATGGTTTTCTACCGACGCCAAGACATCCATCGATTTATGAATATAACAAATCATCAGTCTTCCTCCCACCGTGACAGCGCACTGCCTCATCAACAACCACATGGTAAAATACTTCAGCCTTCACCCCAAAATGTCCTCCATCAACCCCACCTTGGCCCCCCTCCAACCCACATTCCACTATGACCCCTCCGCCGACGCTTCCGACGAATCGCCCACCAACCAAGCCCTCATCCGAGCCCTCCACCTCCAACCCCACATCGAGGGCGGCTACTTCGTCGAACTGGACCGCGACCCCCTCACCATCCCGAACCCGTTCCCCTTCACGCCCGGCCAGACGGCCGACAAGCCCTTCTCGGGCGACGACGGCGTGAGGAATGCCAGCACGAGCATCTTCTACTATCTGAGTGCGAAGAGGCCGCAGGGCTGCTTCCACCGGAACAAGGGCCGGACGGTGCACACGCTGATCGAGGGTCGGGGGCGCTACGTTCTGATCCACGACGACGAGGCGGGGGATGCCGAGGGCAGGAAGAGGGTGGAGAGTTTTGTCGTGGGGAAGGATGTGGAGAAGGGCGAGAGGATGGTGTGGGTTGTGGAGGGGGGGAAGTACAAGGCCAGTTTTTTGGTCGAGGGGGAGGGCTTGTTGATTAGTGAGGTGAGTAGTGACCCTTTTTCTTTTTCTTTTTCTTTTTCTTTTTCCTTTTCTTTTTTATTTGCTTTGCTTGTTTGCTTGCTGATTGTGGTGGTAACTTCTTCCAGACGGTTGTTCCGGGCTTCGAGTTTTCGGATCATGACTTTCTGTCGAGGGCGAAGTTTGAGGGGCTTGTCACGGGGGAGCAGGCGAAGGAGTTGGGGTGGCTGGTTAGAGATGAGTGAGTGCCCTGCATTGTTGGATGGGTGGAAACTGCAGCCGTCATCGCTTGTATCTACCGCGTACCACGTTGGGCAACAGCCTCCTGTACATATACAATAGCCTGTGGCGGTTGAGCCTCTGTTCTCCTCGACCTGCTGCTCACAATCCTCGTTGTTGGGTATTATTGCACCATCTTCACGAGCAGTCACACCCCTGATCCCCGCCGTCGAGCAACACCTCGATCCAGCCCCGGGATCTACAGGCAAAAAGAATCGAGGCTTTGCTTCTAGGCCACACCGCAGACCATGGTGACATTGGACGGAAGCGGGATCCTGGCTGCAGATCGCGAATATGACGTAGATCGATATGCGCTAGATGCGATGGGTATCGTAGCGTACGGGTTCCGGATTTTGGGCCCCTGGATGTTTATCTATTTATTTTGCAGTCGTCGCCTGACGCTGCCTGCATTCTCTCCTGGCAATTCCCACATCTTGCGTTTGACAAAAAGGTCCTATTGTGATTTTCTCCGTACCACGCTGCATCGACCCTGACCCCCCATATTTGACCTCCTGAGTGGTGGAACGACCAAGTCCGTGTCTTCACAACCGACAGAGCGCAAGCATGGCGACACCTACCAGCCCAACCGCCGGTCGTACCTTCACGAATGGTCTGGACGAGGATGCCGTGCCCGGCGAGGACTCGAGCGAGGTGACGAAGCTGTTCGCCGAGCGCCTTCAGGCGTGGAAGCACGCCGTGGGATACCTGGAGGACTACCTGACTGCGACGGAGAAGACGCATTCGGCGCATGGGAAGGAGTACGAGAGGGTGCTGAGGACGGTCAAGGACCCGCTGAAGCAGGGCCATCATTTCGACCAGGCCTTGGGCGGTATCGCAGGCATGTTTGAGAACATCCGGTCCAACACACAGGGCATGTCGAACCAGCACTACGAAACGGCCAAACAGCTCAAAGACACCGTCCTCCCCACATTCGTCCGGCTGCACGCCGAAATCAAGAACAAATCCAAAGAGCTGGCCAAAGGCGCCGGCAGGCAGAGCAAAGCCGTCGACAAGGCGCGCATGGTGACGCAGCGACACATTGAGCTGCTGGGCACACACACGGCCTCCTTCGACAGCTCGGGCGGGCGCGTGACGGCAACCGACGACCCGTATGTCCTCCAGCGCGGCATCTTCTACCGTCTCAACAAGCAGATCCAGGAGGAAAACAACAACAGGCAGGATCTGATCAGCGTGCAGAACAGCTTCGCCCAGTTCGAGGCCCATGTGATCCAGACCATTCAGCATGGCCTGGGCGAGTTTATGCAGGTCGTCAATCACCAGGCGGAACAGACCAAGACCATGTACGGCGACATGGTCGGCACCGCCCAGCGTGTCCCGCTCGATTTCGAATGGAATGGCTTCGTGGAACGCAACGACAATGTGCTGATTGACCCCAACGCGCCGGCGCGATCGGTGTCGAACATCAACTTCCCCAATCAGGAGCACCGCGCGACGAAGCCTCTGATTGCCGGCTCCCTCGAGCGCAAGGGCAAGATCATGCGCAGCTACGACACAAACTACTACGTACGTATCCAACCCCGTCAACAACCCGGCCAGCCCCTGTCTTTCTTCCTATGAACAGCGCTAACCATTCTCCAGGTCGTCACCCCCTCCAAATTCCTCCACGAGTACAAGACCGACGACAACTTCGCCAAGGACCCGGTCCCCGAAATGTCCCTCTACCTGCCCGACTGCGTGGTTGGCGCCGTCAGCGGGCAAAAGTTCAACGTCAAGGGCAAACATGTCTCCAAGGGCAAACTGGGCAAATCCTTCTCCATGAGCCACGAGCTTGCCTTTAGGGCGCATACGCCTCAGGCGGCCTCTCAGTGGTGGGGCGTGGTCAGCGAAGCCGCCGGCCAGGTGACGGGAGAGAAGCCCGATGTCAGTGCGCCTACAAGCCCGATCACCGGCAATTCCACCCCCATCTCGGACACGCAGGCCACGCAGCCAGCGCCGCTGCAGACGGAGGGTTTGGAGAAGAAGGAGAGCGATCCCACCCCCGTCAGTGCTGCAGCTCCCGCCAGCGGCGTTGAGAAGGCGCCTGGAGCGCAGTGAGCGAGGCCGATGCCTCCAAGGTGGTAGGTAGGCAGCGGCAGTGCAAGGGTCGTTTTGGATCCGATTTCTGCGATTTTGCGTGTTGGTTTTTTTTTTTTTTTTTTGCCATTTTGTTTTTGGCGGGCGGATTTGATGCTGATGATACCTAAAGGCTGATGATATACATAACAAGAATTTCTTCAGAGACGAACACTTGTGCTCCGCTACTGTATTGCATTTCTCTGTACTCTCCACGGCGTCCCGAGATGGGGAACCCGGTGTCATCTACCGACTGGTCGGGGAGACGGCCCATCTCCGAAATGTCGCGTCCTACCCCACACGAACCCATGTACCTCGGATGAACGGCCTCCTCCAACCCACCGCTCTTCTCCGCATCGACATGATGTAGATAGTTTGCCTCCTCCCTCCCCGATCCGTTGTCTGCGGCACCCACGAAGCTCCAATGTCGATATCCACCTCGATCCGCATTTCGCCTTCACGCGCAACCCGCGCCCTCAACCTCCTCCGCACAGTCCAATTCACACACCCACCGAATTGCCCATGCCACTCCAACCCGGCCCACCACCACAACGCGCCCCAATCCGTGACCCAAGCACGCCGTGCCCTCGCCACGCCCGTCGACCACTCGCAGCAGAAGGAATATGCCTTTGAAATGGCCGCCTCGTCCATCCGGTTCGGCCCCGGCTGCACCAAAGAAGTCGGCATGGACTTCAAGAACATGGGCGCGAAGCGCGTCATGGTGGTCACCGACGGCAATGTGAGGAAGCTGGATGCTATGAGGCAGGTTGTCGAGGGGTTGGAGAGGGAAGGTGTGCAGTATGAGGTGTACGACAAGGTCAGGGTGGAGCCCAAAGACAGCAGCATCAAGGAGGCTATCGAGGCGAGCAAACCGTATCGCCCGGATGCCTTCTTGGCCGTGGGGGGTGGCAGTGTGATCGATACGGCGAAGCTGATGAATCTGTACACGACGTTCCCCGGTATGCCAACCGCCTCCGGCGTGAACATGTGAGGAGCGCTGAGCTGATCTGGGATAGAGGCTGATTTCCTCGACTTTGTGAATGCGCCGTTGGGGAGGGGCTTGCCCATTCCATCCAAGCTTCTCCCGCTGGTCGCCGTCCCCACGACCGCTGGAACGGGCTCGGAAACCACGGGCACGGCAATCTTCGACCTCGTCTCCAAGCGCGCAAAGACGGGCATCGCACATCGCAACATGAAGCCCACGCTGGGCATAGTCGATCCTCTCAACACCCGCACCATGCCTTCTGCCGTCCACGCCTCCTCCGGTCTCGACGTCCTCTGCCACTCCCTCGAATCGTGGACCGCGATCCCCTTCTACGAGCGCACGCCTCGCCCCCAGAACCCCATCAACAGACCGGCGTACCAGGGCGCGAACCCCATCTCCGACATCTTCTCGCTGAAGGCCTTGCGGGATACCGTCAAGTATCTCCCGCGCGCGGTCAGGGACCCCGAAGACCACGAAGCGCAGAGCAACATGCTCCTCGCCGCCACCCTGGCCGGCGTCGGCTTCGGCAACGCAGGCGTCCATCTCTGCCACGGAATGTCGTACCCCATCTCCGGGCAGAACCCCGGCTACAAGCACCCGGGCTACCAGGTCGACAGCCCCATCATCCCCCACGGCGTCTCCGTCGCCGTGACCGCGCCGGCCGTGTTCAAGTTCACGGGCGCGTCGAATCCGGAGCGCCACCTGCAAGCCGCCGAGTGCTTCGGCGTCGACATTTCAAACGTCAAGCTGGAGAGCGCCGGCGAGGTTCTCAGCGAGGCCCTGGCCGAGTTTCTGATCGGCTTGGGCGATCAGCCGAGGGGGTTGAAGCATCTGGGGTTCGGCAAGGAGCACGTGGATGCCTTGGTCGAGGGCACGATTCCGCAGGCCAGGGTGCTCATGCTTGCGCCGACCTTGGAGACGGGGAATCTGGAGGTGGAGAGGGAGCAGTTGAGGGGCTTGTTTGAGGAGGCGTTGGAGTATTGACGACGAGGAGGAGGTTGAAATTGGATGCCGTTTTCAAAGTTGCCCCTCGAATAAATCCCATGTCACGTCATCATCCTGAATACCTCCTCCGTACGGGAAATGGAGGCGGGCGGCTGGCAACGGATGTTGTTTTGATCCCGGCGCATTCTTGCGATGGTGTGTTGACCAATCCCGATTTTTGTTTCTGATGGAGGGTAGATACTTGAAGACTGGGGCCGGGGTGTCACGGGTCGCTGTGAGGGCGAGCTCGTTCACCCACGGGTCTCTTGGACGCTTGCACCAAGAATGTACTATCCCAGACGCACTCTAGGCACAACACTCGCGCGGCTCCGAGCCAACCATACCACACCAGCCCGCGTGACACGCGGCTGGACCGTCTGCTTGGATCAACCATGTACGGCACAGCTTTCCTATCTACTGCAGCGCTCTCCAGATGTGTGATCACTTACGCGAGGCCTGCTCATCAATCGTCCGAGATGACCACCACCGCATCGATGACTTGCATTCCCCTGTGCCGCGCGGGTCATCTCAGTCTGCCTTGCTGTCGTGGTCCGACTCGACTGCGTTCATTCAGGACCGTGTCCTGTCGTGGCGGCGGGACCGAAGCGTAAACCTCTTCCGCCCAGCCGCTGTCTACATCCGTGACCCTTCCTCGAGACGCCCATCGACCCGTTTCCCGACCAATATCAGGAAAAAGTGCACGCCGAACGGTGAAAAGACCCTTGCCGATGTTTGGCAAGTGCTGCGCCGCACCGTTCGTGTCGAAGCCCAGCATGACCGTTTGTGGAAGGCATATTTCGGCCTGACGGGATCGAGAGTAAATGTATATTCACGCCAGTCTCTCTCCCCCCCACCCCCCCCTTCCCCCTCTATTCTTCCATGTGGTAAAAGGTGTTCAAAGTTTGCGTGCTTCCTTGTGCAAATCTCTTCGGCGTCGTGACTATCGACGAAAGTATGAGCTTGCAACTGCGGATTCACACCTCGCAAGAGCACAGGTCGAGCTTCAAAGGCAAATCAAGGATCGTGCTCCATTCTTCCCCACCCCCGGAGTCTCCTGCGCTGAAGAGCATCCACTGCGAGGCCCTCGAGGTCGATAGCAGACGCTGCCAGCATGCACTCCCTTCGGAAGGCGAGACGTGGTGTAAGCGGCACTCGCGGGAGCTGAAAGAGATCAAAGCAAAGTGGGCCAAGGTTCTAAAGGAGGCGGAACGCATCGAGACTGTGAACCCAGACACCGCAAAGCGCAAAGTGCTCAAGCTCCGACAGGCTGTGGACCTCCGACGGCAGATTAGGGAGAGGTTCTACCCGAGAGGTGGAGACACGGCCGACTTTCTCAAGTGGATCGGCAGACTGGAGAGGGACGTCAGAGCACTTGCCGACAGCATCTTGAGTACGTCTCCAAAACGGCATGCATCTTCAAGTGTGTACTTATAGGAGAGCAGTGGCCAACCTTGACCGCGGGCCGACACCCGAGACCCCTGGTGCGACTGCACCCTACCCTGACAAGCAGAATTCCGAGAAGATCATGGTTTTGCAGTCGCCTTTGGATCCCAGAATACCAATCGACTCCCTGCAAGGCATGCCCGATGACGGAACGATTCTCATATTGAAGCACTTCTACCGGGATCTCTGCATCGAGGGGGTGCGACGTCTCTACAGCATCATACCGGATCTGAACGATGCTTTGAGACGGCCTGGTTCACCCGTGAAGGATCCTGTGCAGGACACCGGGACCGATATCGTTCGAACGTGGTTTCGTATCATGGTCTTGAATGACAGTGAAGCCGAGGCACTCGAATACGCGACTCGATCCAAGGGCATTGACGAGTTCTTGTCGGGCTGTCATGCGAGTCAGCTGGAAGCGTACTGCGACTTCTTTGAAAAGGCATGGCGTCCACACGCTGTTCAGTATCTGCGTGCCGCCATTTGCGCGCAGACGCTCGCTGGCGGCGACATCAAAACCATCGGCTTGCTTGGGGGCATGATTCCAAGCACCACCGAGGGGTTGAGGATGACGAAGCCATGCTGGGACATACTGTGGGTACACCCCTCATCTACCCTGCGAGGATGAAGTTGTTGACGACCTGCAGGTATCGATGGTTCCCTACCCTCCTTACACCATGGACCCTGGCGAGCATCTGTTCGAACTTTGAAGACTATACCACCATTTGCAAGCTCTTGATGCTCGGTCTCTATCGCGAACACTGGTATGACCCAGAGAGTATCCTCACGCAATGTTCAACGGGCGTGTATCTGGGGTTCCTACCCTCCAGCAAGGGGACTTCGCCGGCAACCACAACCCTAACCCAGACGGAAGACTCCATCGTGCAGGAAGAGTCGCGCAATTACGTATGCGGTCAAATGGCAATTGCGGACCCACTGACGCAAGAATTACTGGATGAGCTGCGACGAAGATCGGAACGATTGCTCTTGGTTGTGTACGAGGGAACAAACGCGGACGCGACAGTGCATCCCACCGAACCGGACCTGTTTATCAAACGACACCGATCCGTAAAGTCGCACGAATATCTAGAGTCGGCCGACTGGACGACGAGCGTGACGCTTGAAGATGTAAAGAACGATCTGCGTCTCCGCAAGACCTCGATGTACGATCCAATCGTCGTCGACTCATGGCAGTTCATCATAATCGACAAGCAGGTCGGCCTCCCCTTTCAGCTCTTCGACATTATACAGGATGCGCTACTCATGCTCATGGGGGATCCTTCTCCCAGAGACGTGGCCAAACGCGTGATTCGCGAAGTCATCCCTGCGTCGGTGCAGGAAATCTTTCTCGACGAGATGAGAATCGACAGCTCCATGGACATGCGCTTCCCAGCGCCGCCGGAGATCCAATACGAGGGCAACAGACAACGAAGCCATGACCCAGACCGACAGATTCTGCTCACGCACGAGCACAAGATGACCTCGGAAGGCCTCTCCCGGGATGCAAATCGCTTCATCCGACGCGTTATCGAGGACATGGAACGCTGCGGCATCGTCAGCCTCGCAAGCGAGTACGAAGCACCGCAAACTCGTCCCGTCATCATCCAGGGCACCGATGGGGCTCTCGACCTCTACTTCCCGTACGAATTTGGAGGGCTCTCGCCAGACTCCGAACTCACGCCCAACCTGACTTTGCCGCGGAAGACGTGCCTCGTGGACTTTGCGAAGGCGTTCAAGAAGGACAACCCGGGGGGTATCATGGCGAAGGGGAGCATTCTGACGCATTATTGTGCGTGGCCCATGCCGGCGATCAAGAGGCTGGGGAAGAGTAGGCTTACTTTTGGAACGTGGGAGGGGCATGTGTATCATTGGAATGCGATGCGTAAGTCCCGTCTCCCTCTTCCGAGATGCAGTCGAATTGATCCGCTTGCTGACGTGAAGTAGCGTTCGATCGCCCCTGGTCTTCGTATGCCTGGCAGTACTATCTCAGCCACTACATCAACTCCAGGTATCCGTTCGTCATGTTCTACCTCACGACGTTTGTCATCTGCGCCACGGACATGGAAGATGCGGAGAAGAAGGCGGGCATATTGCTCGAGGAGACGGAGAAGAAGGGCTGGCGCGTCGTACTGCCCAACGCGAGGGATTGGAGGGGCGATGTCGGCGACCTGAGGCTGGACAAGCTGTTCGGCGGCGTCGGTCCCATGCAAGCCGGCCCGTCACGTGAGCGGAACATGCGATGACGTCATGCGTGGTGAAGCTGTGGTGTCCACTGTCCCATGTGCTATGTATTTGCTGCACGAAAAGCCATTGCCATTATTTTCGTCGCGTTTACTTGTGTCGATGGCCAAATCAGGCTTGAATCGAGAATGCATCCCCAGTCTCACACATCATCTCTCCCACGCACGACTCCTCCCTGCGACTGGCCCTACCCTGCCACCGGTGACTGATGACACGCGCCATTCACGGCTGTCACGTGACGTCTGGGTTCGGGAACACTATCGGCCATGCAGGAACGACCGTTTCGCTCACTTAACCGAGCCCCACGACGTCATCCCATCGTATGTAGATAGATAGCATATGTACCAGGGAAGAGGAACTGCACCTGCGCCCGACAACACCGCACCACCTCATGGACGCTCGATAACCGTGCAACCTCTCGCGCTGGAAAAATCAGTCGACTGCATCGATCCTACACAGAGCTCGCTGCCGGAGCTGTGGCACCGCTTTGCAGAGTGCAGTCTGGCCTTTTCGCACCCACTTGGCTCGACACTGGATTCCCGCCTTGGATGTCCCCGCACGGCCGGTGAACAATGGACACGTCCGCGTCCACGCCTGCGAGCGATCGACGGCCATCTCAAGACATACCCAGGAAGCCTGTGCCCGTCTCGACGGATGCGCCAAAAGTCCAGTCCTCGTCGTCGTTCGCTCCACTCGCTGGCCTCGCAGCGACCCTGTTCGCCACGACCATCTTCAGCTGGAGATGGATTGTTTCTGGGACCCCGCTGCTGCTCTCCTCCTTGTTTCTCGCAGAGTGGAATCATTGCCGCGTCATGTCATGGCTGCCCCTGTGGGCCATTTTCGCCGCGCTCAATTTCGCATACATCGCGGCCGCGACGTCTTGGCTGCTGTACTGGATCTTTACTTTCCTCTGCTATGGCGCCATCCTGCTTTCGTCTCTCTACCAGTTCGAGCCTGCGGCGAGATTTGCACGGCACCGCGGCCGAAAATTGCTGCGTCATGTGCTCTTCATCCAAGACCGCATCGGTCTTTTCGATCTACCTGCGCTGGAAATCGATACCGATACGATAGGTCTCCTGGTCATCCGTGGTCTGACCATCTCGCTTTCCAATCTGACGGCCACCGCTTACGGCGTCGAGGTGGGCGTCAAGCTGGACAACGACATGGAGCTGGCCATACAGACCGACAAGGTCGTCGTCAAGCTCTTCCGTCGCATTGAAATTGGTCATGTCTACGCGAACATCAAAGGAAGCGACGAGATGTGCTTCGGGGAGATTGAGTCGTGGCCGAATCCACGTGATATGAGCAAAGACCAATTCGTGGCCATCGATACCCCTATACTGAAGGCGGCCATGGACTCTCGAAGAAGGGCATCGTCCAGCATGCAGGACCAGCTCGACGGGCTATCCGAGGTCGAGGCTACCAACAAGCCAGTCAAGAAACTGTCACCCGACGATGAGAAGGCACATACTGAGTACGATTGGATGATCAATCGCATCATGGAAACGACCTCGACCAGTATAGCGAGCAGATGGCTGAAGAAGATTGCAAAGGAGCGAGAGATTGAAGGAGTTCTGGAGACCGAGACGAAATTGCGCGCGGCTGTATCTGCACACATTCACGGCGATCCAACAATTGCCCATCCGCCTCGAAAATCCATTCGTCTCAGCACGCTGCGGCACAACAATCACCCCAAGATAAAGGTCTTTCTGCACCGGTTACCTCTGCTGTATCGCATGCTTCTGAATCCGATCAGCTACTTCCACCCCATCTTCATCAAATCGGTAACCAGTACCGGATCGGGCAAATGGTTCGTCTCATTGATGAAGAAACACTTCTTCAAGCACTACTCTTCCTCGGACGCCGAGGTCAGACGATTGGAAGGACGAATCTCAGCATGGTTGGCCGATGCCAACTTCGCCGTCGGGTTGAACAACATATACTCCACCGGCCATGTGCCAATGGACACCGATTACGATATCGAGTGCAAATTCAAAATCGGAGATATGATGGCGCACCGTACACTGCCCGAAGCGGTCGGTCTCACCCAGGTCATCCACCTCGGAGGCGCCGATGCGACTTTTGTGCTACCCTCGTTCTTGCTTCCCCACCATGAGCATTTGATGCCTTCGATATTGACCGACTTCGAAGAGATGCAGCTGGAGCAACAGGTGGAGGAAGCGCAGGGAACACCGCAGGCAGTGCAACTGCGGAAAGAGTTGGAACGGCGTCGCAAAGACGAGACGGCAATGAAGATCTCCGTACACGGTCATCTCCCATTTCTTTTTGACCAGGAACTCCTCAACTTTGTCGCAGCAACCGTGAAAGCTACAAAGGTCATCGAGATAGAAAAAGGCCACGAAGAGCTTGTTCTCAAGCGAGCAGCATCAGATAAGCTCGAGCTAGAGATCAGGCGCGCCGACTCGATTGCGTCGGAGTCCATCGCCTCGGAGACTCCGAGCACAGGGAGCACCGAAGACGAAAACAGCGGGGATAGCGAGAAGACCGACCCAGCATCGAACGTGTCGCAAGGTATGTAGCCACACAACACCAGTCAAGCCGAGCTTTGCTGATTTTGTGCCTCAGCTTCCACAGCGCGCAACTCGACCTTTGGGGCCCGCATGGGCCAGACATTCAAGGGAATGAACACCAAGATGAAAGAAGGTTGGCGCAAGGCTGGTATCAGCACAGTCAACGTTGTAGCAAATGACCGATGGATCGCGAAAATCGTGGGCAACATCATGAGAAAGCTGGAGAAGGCGCAGGGTGATGTGGGATACTCTGGCCTCATTGCGCTGCCGCTGGCGCCCTACAGGGAGAGGGCAGAGCCGGAGTCCAAGATTTTGAAGTGAGCGATTCGGTGTATAGCTACGTGACTTGCTTTAGGCAGTGTCGATACAGCATGGATTGGCGTTGGTGTAGGTTGCATAGATACCCGGACGTTGGGTGTGCGATGTACTTGTCGTGGGTAGCATCCAACTTTGCTTTTTCTTTATCGCGTGCGGAGTCGTGATGTGCGGAGCTCATACAATTACATACAAAAGACCTCCGGTATATATATATATCTGTACCTATACCCGCTAAGCAGGGCTACCGTCTACCTGCCACCCATCTCCTGGCATCTTCCCTCCTGGCAGCCTAAAATAAGAGGGATCGACACCGGTCCCTGAGGCTATTATAAACTTTGGAGCGCTGGACGAAGCTTGCTTGACCATGGGCGGCCTGCGTCGCTGACGCCATTTCAGGCAGATCTTCATTTATCGCTGGTACTACTACCCGTTTCGAAGACGACATGACGGGGACTGTGGGGTTTTGGGAGGGGGGTTGTTTGCCGTAGTTTCTGTGGTTGCGTGTGTGCATGTGGTCCTCGGCTTGGTTGGGAATTGCATTGTATTGCGTTGCATTGGATGGGAATGGGTTGTGTTTTTGGGAGGGATTCCATCATATGGGGTGGGGGCGGATGGTAGGTATTGGCTGGCCTAACCTATAGTCTATAGTCGTTCTTGCACGTTAGTCGGTTCGTTCGTTCGTTAGTTAGTCAGCTGGTCGGTTGGTTGGTTGGAAGGGGAGGCGAAAAGGAAAAGGTGGCGGCGGAATTGGGAATCGGAACGGGGGGAGTGTATAAATGAAGGGCCTTTTTCTTCCTTTCCCCTCGTTCGATATGTGAAGGCTGTCTTCTATCGTAGCTTTGTCTGTCGTATTTACTTTTGTTTTAATTTTGGCTGTCGCTACATCCATCCTCCTATCCACCCATCTATCCATTACCTTAATACCCGCCAACTCGGTAAACATGGTTTTTATTGCTGCTACTATTGGTGGTGCTGCTGCTGCTCTTACCACCACCCCCACCACCCCCACCACCACCGTCACTCTCTTCCTGATCACTAGCCTCCTCCTCCTCCTCACCACCCCCTCCCTCGCCCACCCCACAACGCCCCCCCTCACCCCCCGCCTCACCAACACCTCCGCCCTCCAACCCTGGCAAATCCTCACCCTCTCCACACACTCCCCCTCCGGCCGTCCCGGAAACGATCCCCACTCCACCCTCAACGTCACCATCCACGATCCGAACATCATCGACGCAGCCCCAAGTCCCACGGGCGAAGCCGTCTTCCCGCCCTCGACGGCGAACTGCTCCGCACAGTGGTTGGATGCTAGTGATGTGCCGTGGGGCGTCGAGCGCAATTGCTCGGCCATTGAGTATGGGTATTGGACCATGACCATGGTGGCGGGGAGTGCGGTGGAGGGATTCGCGCCTACGGAGGCGTTCGCGCTCCAATTCAAGGTACGTTGATGCTCGGGGCGACGGGACGGGATGGGATGGCAGGTGGAAAGTGCTGACTGATCTCCGTGTGTGGTAGCTTGTCGATGAAGTGACGGTGCCGGGGAAGCATGTCATTCGGGTTTTCACGGGCGGGGACAAATTCCAAGTTGGGGAGAACTTGAGCGGGGAGTGCGGTGGGAGTGGGGTGTGCAATTGGGGGTTGACGAATACGCCGTATGATGTTCAGCAGACAGAGCAGACTGACGATGACGAGGAGTAGGTAGGGGCTGGAATGGAAAAGCGGTTGGGAAATGTTTGATTTGCTAGATTGAGGAATGCGAACTCGTATGTCGCGTAACTACGCCGAACGCCGTTTTTTAATATAATGTATCAACTCCTTCCCCCTCACCCCACCCATGATTTGACTTTGGATAAATGAAATGCGTTGAACAGCCTTCAACGGCTTCTCAGTCGTCGCCAGGTCGACTCTCTCTCTCTCTCTCTCTCTCACACAC